>JANTPZ010083596.1:0-23475 GCA_025593235.1 Vachellia pachyceras
TGTTGAGGGTCATGGAAATGACAGAGAGGTGCATTATCACGGCAATAGGAGATCAGTTAGGGCGAGGGTTTCAGAGGGCAGGGAACATCACGATGGCATTGAGCTATCAGGCCCATCCGATACGGATGTGAGGGACTGGAAATGTGGGGATAGGAATGGGAATGCTGGAAGAGAGAGTTGTGGAGAAGATGGGGTGAGGATTTGGCTCAATGGATTAGGACTTGGTCGATATGCTCCTGTGTTTGAAATTCACGAGGTCGATGATGAGGTTTTGCCCATGTTGACTCTGGAGGATCTTAAAGATATGGGAGTAAACGCAGTTGGATCAAGAAGAAAAATGTACTGTGCTATTCAGAAGCTCGGGAAGGGGTTTTCATAAGCTTTCTTTTTTACCTTTCTTGCCTAATGTAGCACTGGAGAATTCTCAGCCATAGCAAATTAAGATGGATGTCTGAAGTCTGAACCCAGCTCTAGTATGTGCTTCCATAACTTGTTTGGCTTAGAATGGCTAATCTTAGTCCCTCACATGTTCTTACTTCCAAACATCTTTTTTCAATCCAGTGCAAGTACATACGAGGATGTTAATTTTGCTGAAGTAGTTTTTTTTTTGGCTTCAATGAACTAATTCTAATGATATCATTGATAAGTACAAAAGGCTACCGTTATGGGAAAGAATATTTTTCCGAACGAGAAGGAAGTGCAATGCTGTATGATTTCTTATCTGTATCCATTGGAGACACGGATAAGTATTCATACCATTTACTCTTGACCAGTTTGTATTTATAGATGCGTATAATTTTTGGAACATTTCCCGAGCCAGGAGCTTCAATAAAAAGCCAAATTTATGCCGCTTCACGTGTCATTTGAGGTGTTATTCTTCTGGTAATTTAGTCGTATTTCGGTGCATATATTTGACTGATTTGTTGGGATTATTACATTTTAAATCCCTCTGTTTCGGCATGGTGTTTGACTGTTGGACAATGAGAGGGAAAAATTAGATTGCTTTTGTATTCAGGTAGGCACTGTTTCTTATATCTACCTTTCAGGTCTTAGCGGCGAAGTTTACTAGTGTGTAGTGGATTCAATAATTCTGAGGTTACCCGTGTCACTTCCCTCTCTCCTTCAAAGCAATGTAGGCCTTCCCAAGTGCCCAGAGGACTGAATATTTTCTCATGCTCTTGGCCATTTACTAGGTGTGGGGAAGGTTTGCTAATCATAGAGCAATCAGGCGCTGAGGTGATGATGGCGAAGGTCAGTGTGTGAGGTGTTAAATGATTGCATCAATGGTAACCAGGCACCTGCAAGATAGATGATGGGAAGCTGTGTGTGTGGGTTTCTTGGTGTGAGGAACTCAAAATGCACAGTGGCAATGAAGGAACCTAAGTGGTAACTTCCGGATTCTATTAATATCCACTAATGATCACAAAAATAAATTATCTGACATTTACTGTACTATCTGGGAAATCCCTTTATTTTAACTTTCCAATCTGACTATTTGACCAGCTTGCAGCTAAAGAGCTTCTGTGCTAACTGATGTCACCATTAAGTCAGTGGTTGTTTGTTTTCTAGGAGTAAATTAGCATGTACATTGAAGACCAGTACTGAATGCACAGTACCATGTGCTGGTTCGTGTTGGTACTTCGATATGCAAAAGTGGTTTGATTTCGACAAAGTAGTTTTTTCTGTTCTCTCACAGCAAAACTTGTACGGACAAACGAAATGCTGTTCTACTGAGCTTCCCTCTCGTTGGCAAACATCTCTAAATCAACTAATTATGCGCACCCCCCTCTGTAGATAACTGACACGATTCAAGTGATCTTATAATCCACTTAGACTCGTTCATTTGGGAGCATCGTAATACTGAAAGTAGAAAGATATAATAATTGCGTGCAAGCGGATTACACAAAATAATATTGAAGAAATTAAGGCTGGAAAGAATTGAAACTAACAAAACCCATTGGCATGTGTAACTAATTAATGTTGGAAGAATGGAGGGCATGACATAAAGAGAGGGATGAGTGAGGTAGCCGAGAATGCCTGCCAGCAAAAACGAGACCAGACAGAGCACAAATAAGCACTCACTGAATTGCAAGGCAAGCCCTCCTTGGCTACCACGCTTCACTCTCTCTTCCCTCTTCGTTTCAGCTCATTATTGGCTTGATGCCTCACTCTGCATCAGCAGTCCCCCCTCCCCCAATATTTATGCTATGTTGTTTCATTACAATGTCTCTGACTTAGAATATGTTCCATGGGAAATAGGGGCCAACCATATTGATCAATGAAAATGGCAGTAAACCATATTTTTTTTTTGGTATAAACCATCCGATATCCTGGAGTATCTTGAGTTCATTGCCCGCCCCAGACTAATCCAGACCCTCCGTGAGGAGACCTTACGGTAGTAGTGAGGTACCGATGAGATAACCTCTTTGAGGTTGCGTTAAACCATATTGTTCGTTTTGACATTCACTTAATTCCACATTGTTAATTTCTTTGGGGACCTCCATCCCCATCAGGCCATCACCATTACCTTCTCTTTCTTTTCATCTTATAATCTAACAATTCTATATCTCTACCATCACATGCTAGCTAGCATCCCAATGATTCCTTTTTTCACTCCATCAATTTTATGCGTATCACCCAAACTTATTCCTTACTCATCCACAACTGAGGGAGCTTCCTTCAAGTCCGGAACGCAGGGGAGAACACAGGCAAAGAAGATCAGTATTGCTTTTTGTTTTTTGTATGCTCTTAGAGACAATTAATGACTAACGTAAGCTTTTGCTGTAGAGAATTTAAACCCGCTCATCAAGTGTAATTTTGGAACTTCTTTTAAATAAAATTTCTCTTTGTAAAAGGTTTATGAAATAACTAGTAGTTGCCACTTGCCATGCTCCTTGTGCACTTTAATCTCGTAAGTTCATGTGATAGAGGGATTATTGTTGTTGCTGTTGCTGTTGTACTTGAGGATAAGCTCATATTTAATGGTCCTACCCCACATTCGTTCACATGGGCCTAGGCTTTCCAGAATCAATCAAAATCAAAAACTCTTACAGCTCCCTCCTCCTTCGCCGTCAATTTATGAGCTCATTATTCTTGTTCCTTGCAAATCCTAAAGTCTCAATCAAACCACGCCACAGCATAAAATACCTAATCTCAAAGTTTCAATTAACTCACCAAAATCTCTTGTCACTCTTATGATATTGGGTTGGTTTGAAAAAGTGGTAGAGAAGTATTTTTATATAAGCCGGGTAAATATATGAAGAAGATTATCTCATTTTGCGGAAAAACACTGTTGAACGTGCTTTTAGGCTTCTGAGAAGCTTTGCCAAACAGAGCAATTAATTAATCTGGAATTGAAGGAAATCAAACACAATCATGAGGGTGACTTTAAAGTACTTGTTAAATAATAATTATATGTGTATATGTTAACAATAGAATCAAAGTATTGAGCCACTTTTGAGCTATTGAACTCCTAGAAGAAAAGGAGAGATTTTTTTTTTGGGGTGGTGGAAGAGACCAAGTTACTGGGGTTGACTTCAAAGTTGTGGTCACTCACAAGGATAAGTTTTGAAGCTTACAAGGGGAGTCAGCACAAGGCTGTAATTAGGGACAATATACATTGTTCCAAGCTCCCCCAAGATAAGGAGTTTATTTGGGAACACAGTGGAGAATTACTTTTATGTAAATTGAGATAAATATATGAAAAATATTATCTCGTTCTGCGAAAAAACACTGTTAAACGTGCGTTTGGACTCCCCATAATCATTTCTAAACAGAGCCAGCATATTTGAGGGATCAACTCTTCACTTTACACCCTTTTATTTTTTCACTTTATACCCTTTTTATTTCCCCCGAAACAATTTTCCCTTTAATGTCCTCCCTGTTTGTATGGCCACAAGTTTATTGATGCACACAGATAAATAAATACTGTATCATTACAAAATTTTGGTATAAAATATCCCCTCCGGGTTCTGTCCAGCGTCCACCAATGCATCAACTTACATGCATTGAAAAGCAAAGTCAAAATTGGTTCAATAATTTTAAGTATCTCTGACAATTATAGAAAGACGTCATCAAATCTGCAGAGAAGCAATAGAACTCTTAAGTAATGGCCGGACAGAAGAACACCAAGAAGGAGCCCTACTTGCAGAGATCCAAAGATGGCTTGAAGGTGAATGGGACGCTAAGATGGACTGGTGTCCACGTAGTGCAAACCACGTTGCGGACTTAATGGCGAAATACGCGTTAGACATGGCGGAGGGCATCGTGTTTATCACCCAACCCCCTGACTTCATCTTACCTGCGCTGCATATAGAAGCTTCTATGTAATTTGAACCCCTACGCAATCAAAAAAAAAAAAAGAAAGACGTCATCAAATATTTATAAAATTATAGTAGCTTTTACCATTTTAATAGAAAAATATTTTTATATAAATCAAGATAAATACGTAAAATAAATTTTATCTCAATTTATGTGTAACGTGTTTTTAACAATTTTTTTAAATAACCACGTAATCTTTTAGTAAAGTGGTCAACATAATTTACATTAAAAAAAAGGGAAAAAAATTGGCGGGAATTAACTGTGATAGATTTCTGTATTAACAGTGCCTCCCGTAACTGCTTCCGTTTCTCTCTCTGTTTCTTCTTTCTATTTGGCTCTCTCTCGTAGCCTCGCTCTTTCCCTGCAACAGCCTCACACCATGAAAACAACCGACACCTCCGATCCAATCACCCTCTCTGATCATCTTCTTTCCTCTCTTCTCGGAGAAATCCCCACCATTCTTCACTTCAAAGGTAAGTGGTCCCTCATCACCTCGAAACTTCGCCTTCTTCACTCTCGACTCGCCGATTTCTCCTCCCGCTACCCTCATTCCTCCTCCTCCAACTCTCTCTCCAGAGACCTTCTTCTCTCCATAGCCCACACGCTCGACGATGCCGTTTCCATCGTCAAGGATTGCCAGCTCCCCACCTTGTCCCATGGAAAGCTCAAGACCCAGAGCCTCATTGATTCCCTCCTCGCTACCCTCGATCGTCATCTCTCAGACTGCGATGTTCTCTTAAAAAGCGGAGTCCTCCGGGACGACGCCGTTTCAAATGTATCTCATGGGGACGCTGTTCGATCTGAATCCAGGAATTTGACCGCTCGTTTGCAAATTGGGTCATCTGATTCTAGGATTCTGGCTATGGACTCCTTTCTGGGTTTACTGCAAGAGGATGATAAGAATGTAACGATAGCTGTGGCACAGGGAGTGGTTCCCGTGCTCGTTCGCTTACTGGATTCGAGCTCTTCGGAAATGAAGGAGAAGATCGTCGCTGCGATATCCAGAATTTCAACGGTGGATAGCAGCAGGCATGCTTTAATTACCGAAGGTTTGGTGCTTCTAAATCATCTGCTTCGAGTTCTTGACCATGGAAGTGGGTTTGCTAAAGAAAAAGCTTGTAGTGCCCTCCAAGCTCTAACGTTCTCTAAGGAGAACGCGAGGGCAATCGGGTCTAGAGGGGGGATTTCTTCTCTATTGGACATTTGCCAAGCAGGCACGCCTGGTTCCCAAGCTTCCGCAGCTGGAGTTCTGAGAAATCTTGCGGTCTTTCCCGAAGTCAGAGAAAATTTCGTCGAGGAAAATGCGGTTGTTGTTCTGTTAGGGCTCATTTCTTCGGGTACTGCAATAGCACAAGAAAATGCGATTGGCTGTTTGTCTAATCTGATTTCTGATGACGAAAGCTTGAAATTAACGAGCTTTAAGGAAGGAGGTGTTGAGTGCTTGAAGAACTTCTGGGACTCAGTTCCGTCCGTTCAGAGTCTTGAAGTAGCAATTGAGTTACTGAGAAGCTTGGCTTGGAGTCCACTGATTGCTGATGTTCTTATTTCAGATGGGTTTATTCAGAGACTTGTGGGTGCGTTGTATTGCGGTGTACTAAGGGTGAGAATTGCAGCCGCTCGAGCTGTTTATGCTCTTGGGTCCAGCTCCACAAAGGCGAAGAAAGAGATGGGAGAATGCGGATGCATTACTCCATTGATACAGATGTTAGATGGCAAAGCTGTTGAAGAGAAAGAAGCGGCTGCAATGGCTTTATCAATACTCATGTTATGTACAGCCAATAGAAGGATTTTCCGGAAGGATGAGAGGGGTATAGTGAGTGCGGTTCAGCTGTTGGATCCTTCAATTCAGAATTTGGATAAGAAACACCCAGTTTCTATTCTGCTCTCACTCGTTCATTCTAAGACTTGTAGAAAACAAATCGCAGCAGCTGGTGCTAGTTTACATACACTAAAACTTGTAGAGATGAACGTTGAGGGATCTAAGAAACTCTTGGATAGCCTTGGTCGTGCAAAGATATGGGAAGCGTTTGCAAGATCCTTGGGATGAAACTTTTCTTCAAATTCCAAACTATGGATAAAGGAGCAAGAGTTGAATTATTGATCTGTGTGTATGATAATTTATTCAGTTCTTCTTTCTTCTTTTCTTTCTTTTTTCTTCTCATGTTAATAATCTGTGTTCACTTCTCATTTGTTTATAGACTTGATGTAGAATGTGAGCTAATCGTATTTGAGTTAATTTTTATACATGGAAATATCCACTTACGTTCTAGACAGTTTTTGTTGACATTGCAATTACATTCTGGACAGTTCCCTTCAAGCTAGGTTGCCAGAAGGAAAATAACATATCTTATGTACATATGATTAAATCTGATGATCGATGTTGGCCTATTACTGCGCTTATCTTGGAGTGACGGACTCTATTTCTATATTTTGAACATTGATGATCGTGGGTATTGCCTACATGAGTAGACACTCGCCCGCCCCAAAAGCCACTTGACCCTAATCGTCGTGACTGGGGTGTCCTTTTCTCTGGCTTTACCTTAATTAGTGTTTGATTATATTATCAGAAGAGTTGGTCAGTGTGGAAATTCCATCAAAGTCTTTTGAACGACCTCCACTCAATTTTCATTTTTCAGTGAGCACCATGTGCATTTGTTCTCGACCATGTGCATCTTGTCTATGGTTTGCCCCAAATTGCATTTCTGTTGGCTGTTGCCTTAACAAGGACCTACCTAAACCCGTTGGTTCTTGACTGCCTTGGCTCCAAATCATCTTCATCTGAAAGATTATCTGTTGGAATACCCTGCTTTATTATTATTATTATTATTATTATCTGAAAGATTGTCTGTTGGAATACTCTGCTGTACTTCCTCATCCAAATATAGATGAACCAAATTTGCCTGCGTTGTCCTTATCTCAATCAATTACAACTGTAGCCGGCGAATCTTTATCAGTCCAGTGTGTAGTTCCGACTTCCGACCATTTCAGTGTTTCTTCCGTGATTTTTTTGAAATAAGGAGAAAAAGAAATAAGTGACCTCTGATTGCATGATTAAATGTTAGCAACGCAAGTGTTCTTCTTCTCTGTTCCCCCCTTTTCCTTTTTGGGTTTAGAATTTACAGATTTTTAATTGTTATCCTAATAAATTCTTAAATCGTAGATTGTCATATGCCAAAGATAATTTATAATTTGAAATAAAAAGTACTTGAGAACAGGGAAGATCAGATCATGACGTTCTTGGCTGCTAAAGCAAGTAAAATCAAGTGGGGAGCTAATAATTGCAATCTGATTTGCCCTCCATGATGGAAAAGAAACATGCCTTCAAAGATGGGGCCAGTGTCCATGTTTGGTAAGTTCACAGGATTACTGTACGGTGACCAAGTAATGAATGTTTTCTCTCTATTATGAATTATTTATCCTTGTTCACCCTCATGGTTTTCACTATTTGCTCTTTATGACAGCCATAATTCGTTCCCATTCGAGGCAATGCCAAAAGCTGCCAATTTTATATTAGTTTGAGCCCCAAACAAGTTCATCCTAACAGAGGAAATGTAATTTTTGTTTAGTGAGAAACACATTCTCCTATCATTCAATGTTTTAACCTGTTCTGTCTTTGAAGAGTTTGAGTTATTGTTTATTAGTTTTCGAGACATGTGTGTTTGCCTTTGTTTTGATGATTAATGAGTAACTTTTTTAGGAGCTAAAAATTATGTCGGAAAGAGATTATATATATATATATATGTGTGAATTTCTTCTATATTAAATTGGATTTTCTTACGAAAAGTTTCATCGTTCTCCACTAAACCATCTCGAAAGGTATATGAACAGTAAAACAAATATTTTACTCAGACTTGAAAGAGTTTTAACCAAGTAAAAGAGGTTAGTAAATTGAAAAACTTCATTAATCTCTCTAAATTTACTTATGTTTTACATCAAAAGAGTATTACCATTTTAAACATAAGAAATAGGTCAGGAAACAAATAGGTCAGAAATGAGATATCTGACTTTTTTTGAATGATGGATTGATTGATGATTTCTATGATATAGCAGCAACGAAAAAGGCCTTTGATGATAATAATATAAGGTTTGTTTAATAGCCCGTTGGGAGAACGGACACAGATTCCGAGGTAAATATGTGAGATGAGTTTTGTCTCGGTAAACGCAGGAATTAGGGATGAAAATAGGCTAGGCCAGGCTAGGCTTTGATTAAATAGGCCTGAGCCTGTAATGAAAACGTTGAGCCTGAGCCTGAATGTATGCTTTTTTTAGGCTCAGGCCTGAGCCTTCGAAAGGCCTGGTAAGGCTTGAAGCCTTTTTAGAGGCCTATATATAATGTAGACCTCTAAAAAGGCCTCAAAATAAGCGTTAAGCCTATAATTGTACACCTTTAAAAGGTTTGAAGGTAGGCTTTAAGTCTACTATATTTATTGGAGGTAAGTATTTAATATAAAAATTTGAATTTAAAAAATACAAAAAGTGTTATTTGCATCATATAAAAATAATTATATTTATTTTATATATAAACAAGCCAGCTTAAAGACTTACATGCCAAGCTTTAAAAAAATAGACATGGCCTATTTATACAATTAAACCTTTAAATAGGCCTTCACCTGTCCTTTTTAATAAACAGGCCAGGCTAAACTATGTCTTAAACAGACCAGGCCGTAGACCACCTGATAGGGCCTGGCCTATTCCCACCCCTAACAGAAATGACTTTTAGGTGTTCAAATGGACTATTCAAACAAGAAAATAGTCGCAAGTATTGCTGAGAATGGAGATGAGGGAATGGGATACGTACGCGCGTAATTGTAATTGAAGATATTTTATAGAACCCAACTTGTGCTGCTGCTACCATCAAATATCTCCATGCAAAAAAATGAGACCTTTCTGCTTTCTTTCATTCACTGATTTTCCCCCTTTGTTTTTTGGGTCAGGTACTGTACTGTACTTTGATGATTCCTTTCAGTTTTTGCCTGGCAGGCTGGCAGCCTCGTGATCAACTGATGATGGAAGATGAACTTTGTTTCTTTACAAGTACATGGATTAATAATTTTATCCAAGATAACATGTTTGTTTAACTCAGCGTTTGCAGGGTTCAAATGCATGTTTAACAGTATTTTTTTATAAATGAGTTAATCCCCTTTATGTATTTATCTTGATTTATATAAAAATACTTCTTTACCGTGTATTTAAAACAGAACCATTCTTAACCTTCGTTCCTGACATGCTGTCAGGTTCCTGTTTTCACCTCATCTATTCACTGCTTCACACACACAACTTCTTCACTCACAGTACATCCTTAAAATTGCCATCTTACATGATTCTAAGACGTGCTGTATTCAAATATTTTTTTAAACAATCTTCAACATCCAAATTTCAATCCACTGGATAATATAGTATCCATTGAATGGAAAAAAATATTATAAACAGTGACAGTGACAATAATTATGATTCATTTTTTTTCTATCTTAAATATAAGTAGGAGTTAGTTAGCTAATTCACTCAAATAAATTAATGAAATTAGGTAAAAAAAATAAGGCCTTAACCTATCTATAATCTTAAATTGTTAGTATGTATTTATCTAAATAAATTGATTGTTCAAATATTTTATAAAAGGTGCTGAATACTAATACTAGTTGATTAATAAAAAAGTTGGATAAACAAATTATTTATAATAAATATGTGTTGATTTTTTATAATGTTCTTTTTTTCTTTGTTCTTATTATAAAATATCTTTAACTAATGTAATTAATACATTTATTTGAGAAAAATAATAAATAAAAAAATTGAGGTTTTACTTTCAAAATCAAATTTTTTTTTTTTTACAATAATCTCTGGTCTTAAGGAGAGGAGGGCCGAACCCAGTCCGTTGGGGGAAAACTGAAAAAGGCTGCCTGCGTGTTCAACTCAGCGAAACATTTATAAGATCAAACGACAAGTCGTTTGAGGCTTGTTCTTGCTAGACTTGAAATGTGATCTGCAAAATCTTCTACCTCTCTCCTTCCTCACACTGTCAAGTTAGAGAATTGAGCCATCCCTTTTCGGATTCGAGCCTTTCTGCGCTGCCTACAGTGTAACTGGTGGGTTACTTGTAAGTCTTCTTTCAGTTTACATGTGTTACTTTACCCCCCCTTTTCACCCTTCGTTTCCTAATTACCGGATTGTACGTATTCTTAGCTTTCTAGGTATACTATTTGTCTTCTTTTGACCCTGGCTTTAGCGCCCTAACTTTAGTCCAAGTTACGTATGATTATGCTTTACTTGTTTGTTTATTTTTACTTGTAATACAACATTTATTTCAGTTCCGATTAGGGAACGTCAGAAATTCAGTATCAGATTTTGAATTGCAGATCGCCGCATTTTTTGTTCTAGCTTATGCACAAGTTTGAAATTGCAAAAATTTAGAGCTACGCATATTATATGATTTACTAGGGCTATACTGGTGTGCAACAGTGCTGGAGAGCTAGAATAAGGCTTTAGGGATTGATTTCAGGCTTTCCCAGAATCCCATTCGATCATAAGTCCAGTGGCTAGCACAGCAGTGTGACCAAAAATTCAAATATTATTTGATTATATATATTTACTTCCCTTATGCCAAGTGTTTGAGAATTCAAAAGTCAGAAATTTCCTGGACTTTGAATTTTCTGTTAGAATGATAAGATCTGTTGAAACTTGTACCAAAATCTGATAAAATCATGCATGAAACTTTCAACTCAATTTTTAAATTTTCTTAAAACCCCCCAAACTGGTTTTTTTACTCATACATTGATATATAAACTGGTCACAACTGACAAAGTTGATAGATAGTTTGATTGCAACTATGACCTCTTGTAAGAATAGACAGCCGTGGTGGAGAACTGAAGTTTTGCAGTTTTTCTGAGAATATTACTCTAATCAACATTTGCATGTGTTTTTGAGGTTGCTTTTGACTCTTACTCTTTAGCATTTTCATATAAGGGAGTTTAGATTGTCTATCATTGGAATTTATTAAGATGGCTAAGGGTGAAAACTGACCTTTCTTTCTTTCTTTCTTTCTTTCTTTCTTTTTTTCATGTTTTAATTAAAAAATTAGGTTAGCTTTAGTAATCTTGGATGCTTGGTGAAAGGTGACATTTGAAGGTTTCTGCTCTATTTATACTTTACTGGAGTTGAATTTCCATAAAATTTTATATCCTTTTCCTTTCTTCTTTTCTCTTTGTTACCTTTTTGGTTCATCCAAGGGAAGAGATAGCACTTTCTCCATTGCTTTGTAGTAGCGTTTTCAATTCATGTGCTCAATGATTTGTTAAAAAAATATTCTTGTAAAATAAATTTGTATCATTGTTTCTACTTTTATTTGTAGCACATGAGGCCAAATAAATAATTGCTGTTATATTTATATAATATTGATAACCTTGGAAGAGTTATACTAGAATTCTATGCTGATGTTTGGGGATTTTTCACTCTGTTACTACTTAAGATTTTGGTTGTTGTACAAATACTAGACTGCTTTATAGGGTTGTGCCTTAATTCCGTTCCAAAAATTGCCTCAACCGTTATGTTGTTGATTGACTATATTGCATGCTGTTCTATTCGGATTTGTTAACTGAATATGTCTTTCAGCTGTGAATTTTGATTGAGACTGCTTGCACCAACTTCTCCGTCTGGATGCAAGATGGATGATGGCCACCAGCGTGAAGATGGCAGACAGAAGGTGGACTACTATAGAGGAGCTTATTCTCCGGTAAATATAGAATGCTTAAATTTTCGTATGTTTTTCTCAAGCGCACTCTTCTGCCTTCATTTCATTGGACTGGAGTTTAATTTTGCAGTGGAGTATGGCCCCCCAGCATCAGGTAAAGGAACCAAATGCCCTGGTTATGAACAAGAAAATTATGTCTGTTATTGCTGAGAGAGAAGCCGCAATTCGAGAACGGAATGCGGCTCTATCTGAAAAGAATAAAGCCTTGGCTGCTCGAGATGAAGCCCTTCGGCAGAGGGATGAAGCACTTCTGCAGAGGGATAATGCCTTGATGGAACGGGATGATGCCCTTGCTGCCGTTCAAATCCAGGATAATGCTACCAACTTCTCATTGGGTTGTGGCACTCAACGTGGATCAAAGCGGATGCAACATTTTGGTCAAATGGCAGAAGGTGCTTATAGAACAAAGGATTTGACCACAACTGAAGCCTTCCCGGTAACTGTCATAGCTTCTGAAGCGGGCAGGTATAACCAGGCTAAGAAACCAAGAGAGAACAAGGCAGATTTTTCTAAGGCATCAAAACCAAAGGGCAAAGGGAAAAAAGTGAGTGAGGACTTAAATAGGAGGGCTTCTTCTGAAGTGACAAAGATCAAATCTGAGTGGGATAAGCAGGATGTTGGGTTGAATTTGATTCAATTTGATGAAAATACCATGCTAGCCCCCGTTTGCACATGTACCGGAGTGCCACGACAATGCTACAAATGGGGGAATGGTGGGTGGCAGTCATCTTGTTGTACCACCACCTTGTCCATGTATCCGCTACCGCAGCTTCCGAACAAGCGGCATGCACGAGTCGGAGGGCGAAAGATGAGTGGAAGTGTCTTTACAAGACTTCTTAGCAGGGTGGCTGCTCAAGGCCGCGATTTATCTATACCATTGGATCTCAAGGACTACTGGGCCAGACATGGAACAAATCGCTACATCACAATCAAGTAACCTTTAAAACTTCCTTCCACATGTAGTTATGTGTTCTGTCCCCTCTTCCTGGCCTTCAATTCAAATTGTGCCTTGACACATACGATATGCGTGAATGTTTGTTGAAGCAAGGGAATTTTTCATTATAAGGTTGGTCATCTTGCATAATTTTAAGTTACTGGTATAGCTTGACCCAACTTATATTCCTAAATGTGGATATCTGTAAGTACCATCTTTGTAATTATAGCAGTCTAGATGGCCAACACTACAAAGTGTGCGGTTTTTGGCATTCTTACCAGTCCTTTATAAATCCATTTCGTAGAAAACAAACACTTCATCTTCCTTTTTTCGCACAGGCTCTCTATCTTTAATCTTACAGATTATTATTAAAGATATTTCTTTCTTTCCTTTTTAAATTTGATTTTCTAATTATATTAATTTTCATGGTCTAACGGCCTCTTCATCTCCAACTCAAGTCTTCATTTTCAGATTCTGCTCATTCATTTCCATGTCCTCTAAAAAGAAGCCTACTATTTAGTGGCCGTGCTAAAATTTTGAATTAAATATCGACAGAAACTTAGTAACTTACAAGTTGAGCGGGGAAATTGGCCCCAAGTCACTGAGATGGAATGAATTGTATATGTACAAGTATTTACATCTGCATATACAACAGCCACTTTGGGAGGAAAACGGCGTCATTTCAGCTGTTGACGTCAAAGTATTTTGGTTTAGAAGGAAAATGATGTTCCACATGTAACTGCAACATAAAACAAGAGAATGCCATATGATCAGATGATGGTGGCATTAAATTAAAAACAGAATGGATTTGAATTTAATGCATGAATGCTTTTACTTGCGACTACTTCTCAAAAACTTCCACATACCTTGCCTTCATCTGCATCTGAATGACGCTCAGGAAACACTACCCTCATATCGTCATACAGGAAGAAACGCCTTTCATCGTCAATGTCTGCAATATTTCTCACTTCTGCAGATTTGCACTTGTGAACAGCTCTTGAACGTTTCCTTGGCAAAGGGCATAAGAAGCGGAGGTGAAGAGCGTAAAGCAGAACTCCATTGTTACACTCCTTAGCATGTTTGCAACTACCATATCCACCGCATTTTAAGTTCAGAACATCTTGAGCTATACAGCTAGCATTTGAGATCACTGAGGACTTGGCAACCACACGTATCTCAAAATCTCCTTGGCATTCTTTACCCATCATAGAATTCGAACCAGAGGGCTCGTTTGGGAGCAAATTTGGCAAAACCTAGGTTACAAACCTAGGTTTGAAACCTAGGTTTTCTCTTTCCTACTTTCTCCTCTTTTCTCTTCCATACTTTTTCTCTCTTTCTCTTTCTTACTTTCCTCTTTTCTACCCACTTTTTTGCCTCAGAATTCGTAAAAGCTATATCTTCCCAAACATAAATCACTTTTCAAAACCTAGGTTTTGCCCTGGATTCTGTGAAACCTAGGTTTCAAATCTGGTTTCCAAACAAGCCCGAAGTCAAACTGATCTTTTGCCGCAGGAACGTCTGGTCATAAAAACGAAATCAAACTATGGCACCGAAATTTCAGTCTGAGGGATAGGGAAAACACCCCCGCCTTTGCAATTTGCATAAGGAATCGTCACACGTAGATCATATTTGACAAAAATGTAAGGTTTCAATTTGAATTGAAACGAGATAGCGCCAGCCTAAAAGTTTTGCAGCTTAATCATGCAAGGCATGACCGTGACAGGTGGGATTTAATTCTTTTAACATGAGAAGTTGCGCATCTGCACTCAATACATGAATAATGCTGTTAAGATTTGAATATAAAACTCCTTACCTTAGTACCGGCTGGCATGTCTCACAAATCATAGTTGCAAAAGAAGGTGTGAATGGGAGTCTTCTCTGGATAGGACCTGCAGTTAGAAGGTAAGTTATTTTTCACCCGCAACTCTTGTGCAGCAATGCACAGTTCCACACATGAAAACATGTAGCTAAGAAGCTACTGGTGAAATTCTGATCGTTTCTACCGACATTGGATATGTTACAACTTATTAATTATCTATCGGCGTAACTTGTTGGCCCAGCAGTAATGATCCTGAATGCATCTGGTGTGGCATCATTTAAAACCGTCCAGTACTGCAGATCAGCAAAATCTATATTGAGAGTAGCGTCATTTACCTCCAGCAATTTAAATTCACACATTATCATGATTCTGATTTCTTGTCATGTTGCTTTAATTTCTCAACTGATTAAGAAATTTGGAGGTTTAGAAGGGAAGTACCAGTTGAATGCAGGTTTAGAAGGGAAGTACCAGTTGAATGCATCCTTTCATAAGTATACCATGTGGATCTTTTCAGTTCGGGATTCATCCATTTTAAGGGTTCTCTAAACTTTGCTTACTCTAGAATTGTTTGATAGCAGCTTTCCTGAAATATTAATGGATGAATAGTACAACAGGTACTTATCTCCATCCACACTTTTTACTGCAAATGGAAGTCTCTGTGACTGTGGCGAGAAGTTTCCCCAGTTACATTCAGCACAGCAAGGAAGCCATCAATTCTCTGCAAATTGCTGGTAACATTTATGACTAAAATAAAAAGATGATAACCCAAAACGTGCCGACTTCATTATAAATAAATGCAGAGAAAACAGACAGTGAATAAAAGTAATGTCAACTTGACTAACTTTCCCAGAGAGTAAACGACCAGACAACAGGGATTCCTCAAATGAGCCAACTAAGGACCTTCTCATTGAGAGTCCACTTAAAGTTCTAAACTTGGCATGCCGAGAAGGAAAACTTGAACCATGAGAACATTCTTCTATGCTGCTGGTATCATCAAAAGTAAACATGCTGACTGTATGGTGCAAATTGTTAGAAGTTTGCAGTAAATTACTTGGGATGCTAAAGTTGTCCTCTTTCTGGGCAGACAAAAAACCTGCAAGAGTTCTATCAAGTGAAAGTTCCATGTCCTTTAAATTGACATTGTCACCATCCAACATAATTGTAACATCCCCATGTTCTCATCTGAATCTCGTTCTTTCAGAAAATTTTGGACCTAGAGGAGATAAAGGGAAGGATGGTGGCGTCAATGCTTTATTTTGAGGCATAGAAAAAGCTGCTGGTTGGGAACTTATGATAGCACTATAAAGTTTACTATAAGAATATGGCTTCTCATCTTTGCAAAGTGAAAGGTCACCATTGGGTAGGACATCGTTT
Organism: Vachellia pachyceras; assembly: GCA_025593235.1. Taxonomy (NCBI): domain Eukaryota; kingdom Viridiplantae; phylum Streptophyta; class Magnoliopsida; order Fabales; family Fabaceae; genus Vachellia; species Vachellia pachyceras. The sequence continues at coordinate 16,189 of JANTPZ010083596.1, forward strand.
CCTCTAGAATCAGTACTGGATGAATTTGTTATATCCAGAAAGCAAGATTGAGACCATGTAGGGGAGTGGAGATAGATAGAAGAGTCTGCAAAATGAACCTGCTTAAACTCTTGCAGAACAGGAGCCTTATAACTATCATCACCACTGTTTGAACAATTATATGTGACACTGTCAACGCCCAGTGGATCACATTCAAAACGATCTGCAAGAAGCATCCCATTCAAGGGCGATAATAATCGCTTTCTGACATGTGAACTGGCAGCCCACTTGTGTGTCTGTTGACATTAAAAACGGTCGAGAAACATCCATTTCCACCAAAATCATTATTAGCAGGGGAAGATAATGCCCTTATTTGAAAACCCACAGTCCTTGAAGCAGTACATTCTTAGTATGACGCCCAGCCCTGGCAGACAACCCGCCAATTCGTTCCATGGAGATGAGCTTCAATTTTTGCAGATCGGAGCTGCCATAATTATGCATATTTAAAAATTGTGAATCGCCAATGAGAGTTAGCACAGATGGTAAGGAACGGGCTCAACTCCAACAAGGAGTTGAGTTCGATTCCCTTTGCCGTTGTGAGAACTCCTTTGATAGGCGATTTTGTAAATCCCTTGTAAGTACTCAAAAAGCCATGGGGCTGTGTCCTGGCCTTAGTAGGGGACCGGTGCCGAACCCACCTAAACTTTTCTGTATCAAAAAAAAAATTGTGAATCCTTTGAAAGTTCTGTAACTTTTTTCCTCTCAGTGTTGAGCATGTCAAGACGCATGCAATTACTCAGGTCTTCTCCAGGGAATGCATTCAAATCATAGCCGCTCAAGCTGGCAATTCTTGGTGGAGCTTGCACAAGAGTGCCTAGTGATGCGGCCACCTCTTCGGCAACACAGCCTGAAGGCATATGTGGTAACTCCATATCCATTCTAAGAACACAGTTCTTCAAAAATTTTGAGCTGAACTTTCCTTCTTTACTCACCTTCTTTAATCAACACCTTGTTTAAAGCATACTGATGTCTACAAATTGGTAATTTCATTTGCCAGACCAACTCCTGCGCGGCTGAGAATGAGCTTCTTGAATGGGATGCTTCTTGCACATCGTACGTTTAACAGCGTTTTTCCACCAAACAAGATAATCTCCTTCACATGTTTAACTCGACTTGCGTAAAAGTACTCTTCTACTGTGTTTCCAAACGGACACCACATTTTCTGTGATTCCCGCTTGCGCCCCTCTTTTTAACTCTTGCGTATCCGTCAATACGGATAATTACAATGTACGTAACACAAAGAAAGATGGATCATCACAATAATCTACACGTTATTTGTTACTTAGGTATCTTTAGATTTTTTACTGTTGTATTCAATCATGTGTTTTCATATAGTTATTTGGATATTTCATATTTAAACATTATTCAACTCACCTGAAGATAGCTCTTATGAAGACATTTTCTGCATAACTTGAGTTAAAAACATCATTTTAAAATCCATTTTAGCAACATCTAATGTTAGGCATGCACATCATATACTAGGCGTAGACGTACGGAAATGGAAGCGTTTTAATTTTTATATGAAACAATTATCAAATTCAAAAGAATCACAATCACCAAACTAACGGATAAAAATTCGGAAACAGATAGACAAATTTATTAAGGAAACCACCTTCTTTAGCAGCCCACTTAACTTTGCAAAGGGACTTCTTACTGCAAGATTTAGTTTATCGGGAAATTTACAGTTTAGATCTTATGTTTTAGGATCTAATATATTTATATCAAAATAATAATTTATAATGAATATTTTTATTTATAAACTATTACTAGCAACTCTCTTGAAAACCATTTCCCCCGAAAGAAGTGAGTTATTTGTTGTTTATATGAGGATGAAGGGAAGATGTAGTAATGACTAGCTAATGACCATCGGGGATATTTTTATTCTCTACAATGTTTCTTTAATAAATTACTTTGCAAGATAAAGATTCTGCGTATGAACAGAATATTATATCGTTTTTTCGTAGTATTAATTTTTTGACTTCTTCCGACGATTTAATAAACTGGGTATATCTCATTGGCCAAATTTAAGCTTGTTTAGATAACTCGTTTGGGCATCTAAAATCTATTCCTGCGCTTACCGAGACAAAACTCCTCTCACATATTTACTTCAGAATCTATGTCCGTTCTCCTAACTGACTATCCAAACAAGCCCAAAGATAATCTAAATTACTGTTTCCTCTCAGATGAACTAGTTTCCGAACGTTTAATAATATTAATGATTACATATGGCTTTATTTCGCATGTAGTAATAACATAAAGTGAGGCGAATGAAAGAAAAATATGCGACTCTCTTCAACTGCAAAGAATGAGACTTGTTTCTCCATGATAAGTTCTAAAAGCTTTTTTTTCCCCACCCCTTTGCAGTGAGCATAGGAACAGGAGACTTCGAAGTTGAGAATATCAAAATGAAAATGGAAATAAATTTATTGCTTTCCAAAAAGAACACTTAAGGCTTCCAGGTCATAACGGCGTTGAGGGTGTTCATAGAAACTGTACAGCAAAGGGATTCCATCCTAAATAAACAAATCCAAGGATCCCTTTGGTACATTATACAGCAAAAAACTATACATCAAATGGACCCAAAAAAAAAAGGCAGCAATATGAAAGGGGGGAAAAAGAATTCGGACCCCACCTTGAAATGCCAAGAACAGCAGAGACTGATTATTCACCCCAAAAGTAACAAAAAAAAAAAAACTATTTACACGTCCTACTTGATGAATTTATTACTTGAATGGACGCATCAGTTTCCATGATGAATCTGTTTTCTTACCTCTGCAAGGTCCTGAAGCAGCATTACTTTCAACAGATCCTGCAGGTTTTGAATTAAAAACTGCGGAGCTAATGGAAGCATCAGTGGCACCAAATGAAATAGGTCCCTTATGAGATCCATCCAATGGATATCCAATGGCGCCGTCTTGATGAGGTGGCGGGAATTTCTCGCTCTTGCTTTTCGCATTTGCATGTGTCACCACTCTCCACCTCTGAAATCCAGAGAGAAACACGTGACATAAAATGTTGTTCCAGGTAGAAACTCGGACAACATAATCAAGTCCAGAGCTCAATTTTCCATGACTGATCAGATAAAACTATGTGACTCACGGAGTTTTTATGACTTCAGAGTTGGAATAAAATAAAAAGACTCATTAAGAATGATATTTAAACTGCCAGGATAGCCTACGGTCAGAGAATCCAAAGTATGCTTGAAACACTAAGTGCTTGTTTGGAAGCTATTTTGAAAATAGTTTTTACAGATTCCGAGTCAAAACCTAGGTTTTGGAGAATAGATTTTAGAAAATAGCTTTTGCAGATTTCAAGACAAAACTTAGATTTTGAGAAGTGATTTATGTTTGGGAAGTTATTAGCTTTTACGGATTCCGAGGCAAAAAAGTTGGTAGGAAAGAGGAAAGAGAAAGAATGAAAAGTAGGAAATAGGAAAGAGAGGAAAGAAAAAGTATGAGAGAGGAAATAAAAAGAAATAAAAAGTAGGAAAGTGGAAAGAGAGAAGGAAAAAATTAGGAAAGAGAAAAGAGGAAAAAGTAGGGAAAAAATGAAAAAGTAGGAAAGAGAAAACCTAGGTTTCGAAACCAAGGTTTTGTAACCAAAATAACTTTCTGAAAATTTTTTGTGCTTGGACAAAACCTAGATTTTAAAACCAAACCTAAATTTCAGGAAGAGGAGGCAAACAAGCCCTAAGTCTGGGATATTCCACGACTGATCAGTGTTACTATAATTAATTGCTGAGAAAGACAAAATGACAAGTCTTCATGAAAATCAATGCATATGGCACAGGCATGAGTTACAGGTTGGAGGAAGAGGAATTCAAAACTTTACAACAGCATATCTAAGTGAGCTGAGGCCCATGTTGAGGAAAACATGAAATAATAATGAAAACATATCTGACGTACATTTAAGTTTGATTGGATCTCTGCATTGGCTTCTGGGGCAGGAATGGCCCGACCACGCTCACGTACTCTGACTCTTTTGGCACCATCAGCTGCATTAGTTTTCCCACTTAGAGCTTTTCGCCTGAAAATGAAACAAATGCTACCCTTGTCAGCACCTGAACAAAATCAGTACCGTTGTTATCAAACACAAGAAAAGAACAAGAACCTTCTAGCTTCTTCATCTCTCAGCTTTATATCCAGTTCTTTGCTGGGAGGATACTTTGGCAAACTTGATGGTTCACAAGCATAGGGCTCAGTTGTAAAAAACTGCAGACAGAATAAGCTTGTAAATGCATTACATCTCAAATGTAAAGTTAATCCCTCAGTAACGACTCACATCACTGTTTAGAGCAGCCAAGGCAGTGCCACGATCATCGGGATCTATTGAAAGAAGAGTGCATATTAGATGTACGGACGGAGGAGGGAAATCCTCGAAGGTTTCTAAAATGCATCGTTTATAAAGCTGCTGTGGCTTAAAGAGTGTAGCATTTGGCAATTTATATTTCTTCCAGTAATCATCAGATGGAGAACCACATAATTTAAATATTTTGTGCAGTTGTTCAACCTAACCAGAAAAAGGATTCAAAATCAGTCAAACCTCATCCTGAAAAATGCAATTGCAGAGCAAATAGTGATCTATAATGAGTGGGTTGCAGAAAAATAAGTGGCTAATAATAGCTGCAAAACAGAAATATAAAAGTTTACATTCAGGAGTCATGGTAATTCAGCCAAGTACAAGTCATTAGTCGGTACAGTACTGAAAATGAAAACATTCATAAACTAATTTGCAGTTCACTTTCCCATAATATTTAAAAAGGTCCCCTGTTCCAGTTACTTTCTTTTCCCTCTTTCTAGAGTCTAGGCCTCCAATCTAGTCAGTCTTATGGTTAATGAATCTCATTCAATCCCTAGTTCAATGACATAAAAAAGACTAATAAGGCCAATGAAACAGTTTGATATGAACCCATTGCCTTCCCACCAACTTAGAGATGTCTGATGCAACAGCAACAAGAATTAACCCCCAACCCCACCCTCGGGTTTTCCCTCCACACAATAGAGGAAAATGAAATAAGATAGCTATACATATTTAAAGGCAATTTAAAAGACAATAAATACAGTAGTACTAAAAGCTAGAAGACAGCCACGTGAGGATCAACACAGAAAGCAGTACCTCTGTTCGGCCAGGCATGATTGGCTTCCCAGTAAGCAGCTCACCCAAGATGCAACCAGCACTCCAGAGGTCGATACCGACACCATAGCACGTAGCCCCCAGAAGAAGCTCAGGAGCACGATACCAAAGTGTGACAACTCTACTTGTCAAGGGCTGCTTGTTCTCAGGATCATATAAAGTTGCCAGTCCAAAATCTGCAATTTTTAGGATTCCTTCATCATCAATAAGCAGATTGGACCCCTTGATATCACGATGCAAGATACCTTTGCTGTGGCAATGCTCGAGGCCAGAGAGTAATTGGCTCATATAGCATTTCACCTGCCAAAGAGAAGATATTGAGAAAAAAATCAGCCTTTTACTATGACTTCTCTTTTCTTTTTTTCCTTTCTTTTGACAAACAAATAGGGAGAACCTCTAATCTTATTGGCACTTCATCAGGCATCAATGACTTAAAAAAACTCCTTAACAATGTATGTCAAGAATAAAGTTTCCATGAAGCAAATCATGGATCCCCATTTGTTACCCGCTAAAATTACTATTGTTTATCCCCAAAACAAAAAAACTTATAGGGGTAGATAAAACATAGCAATGGTTGCATCACAATTCAATATCAGTGTTTGTGGACTTAGAACTGCAGAAATTCTTAACTAAAGAAGAGAAAAGTTCCTTCCTTTTAGTACTCAGTTCTCACATCCTAACAACACCAACAACAAACCTGGTCCTACTAGGTAAGGTTGGTTATATGGATCAAACGAAATCATTGCGCTCTCTCATAAACCATACCTCTGAATATATTATTGAATAAAAGATCTCTCTTTATAACCTCCTTGAGAGTGCGTTCGGTCTTTCTCTACCTCTTTTCGGAAGACTCCACACTGTTTGATCCACCCTCCTTAATGGTGCTTTTAATGGCCTTCTCTGTATATATCCGAACCACCTCAAACGATTCTCTACCATTTTCTCCTTATTGTATGACCACACATCCAACTCAGTATCCCATCTCAGCGACCCCCTACATTATGCTCATGTTGTCCCTTTAAAGCCCAACATTCACTATCATATAGCAATGCTAGCCTTATAGCCGTACGATAAAACTTTCCTTTTATTCTAGTAGGCACATTTCGATCACAAATAATTCCACTCACTATTTACACCATCCAACTTAAATTCTATGATTAACATCATCAATTCCACCATCATTTTATATAATTGATCTCAAATATCTAAACTATCACTTGTGGAATAATTTGATCCCTCAATGTCACCTCCAAGTCACTTTCAACTTGTCTCTTATTAAAATTGCAGTGTATGTATTCTGTTTTGCTCCTACTCCGACAAAAGTCCTTTAACTCCAAAGCTCTTATCCAAACCTCAAGTTTAGAGTTAATTTCTTCCCTTAATTTGCCCAAAAGAATTATATCATCAACAAAGAACATGCACTTAGGGATCTCTTCTCGATAGCTCAAATAGAACGTTTAGTACTAGATTAAACAAATAAGGGCTAAAAAAGATCCCTGATGTAAGCCAATCTTTATTGGAAAATCCTAATGACCTTACATCATGGAGCCATGTATCAAAGGAACTGCATGAAGGAGAACGGTGACTAAAAGCATCATACAAAAATCTTCAGGCATCATATGACTACGAGCAAAATACCTAGACTAAACAAGTATAGCACTATGCACGGGACTCGATACATTCCACAAAGCTCAGAGCAACATCAAACACCTACGCCCCACACTGAAATTTAAGTTTAAACTTACCAAGGAAAAAAAATAATAATAACCTAAAACACAATGAAGTCACTACACCACCGAAGGGTGCAATCCTAAATATAGCTAGTGTGACCAAATTGAAGACGACACAAAACAACAACAACAACAACAACAGATGGGAAATACTTTCACAGCGAACAAACTTGAGCTTGAAATTGTCGTACTTGAGGCTCAGTGAACTTAACACCTTGCCCAGCAGCAAGCCCAGCGAGATCATGTTCCATATACTCGAATATTAAGTAAAGACTGCATGACATTCTAGAAGTAACCAAGCCCTCGAGTTTCACGATGTTTGGGTGATCAAGCCGCCTCAAAACAAGAATCTCTCTCGCCATGAACTTCACATTCTCTGGCTCCA
>JANTPZ010083597.1:0-59155 GCA_025593235.1 Vachellia pachyceras
CAAATCCTAAAAATATATACGTATAATATTACGTTAATTATACGCTTCTCTTTTCCTCCTAATCTCATTTCTACCCCTTTACATATTCGATTATTTTTCAATAACTTTGAAAAATAATAATATATTCTATAAAATTCCAAATATAATTCAAGCTTATATTTGAAGCCCTCTATATTTTTCTTTTAATGTACATTCATATTCACCAAATCTAGTCCATCAATATTCTCAAATAATTGCTCAAAAGTTGCAACTTAAGCAACTTTTCACATTTTCCATAATTCAATAGCAGACTTTGTTTCATTTTCTTCCATTCCCAAATTCTTTAATATTCCCACATACACCAACTTACATACTTGTACACACCTATATGCACAAATATACGCATATACTCACTTTCATATTTTTTCAAAATATATATGTACAGCTACCCACATATGTACATATATATATATATCATAGTAATAATTCAACCTTTATAGTAATCAAGTTCTAAACCATTGAAAATTATCTATTAAAATTCATTTACTTTACTGTAGTCTTATAATCTCAAAACCCAAAACTTCTCAAACCATTAACCTTAAAATTTCCTCTAGTCATAGCAAAACTACCACCATTAAGAAGATAAAAATATATAGAATAACTCTTATAAAAGCAATCTATTGAAAAGAAGTGATTCTAATTACCTAAATTATCATTACATGACTAACTCAGAACGTACCTCTTCCTCCCTTCTGCGAATGCAGAGGAATGTGAAAGTGAAGGTATTTATAATACTTCTCCTGCTATCCTTGCCCTCACTCACGCGTGCTTCATTTCCTTTTACTTTCTTCACTTCCTGCCCCACTTTCTTTTTCTTCTTCTTCATTTACTCTTCTTGTCTCCTTATCTCTTTTTTTTTTCTTATCTTACCGTCAACTTGTCCCCTCTCTTTCTCTCTTTTTTTTTATTTTTTTTTCCTTTCTCTTCTTTGTCTTCTTCTTTCTTCTTTGTCTTCTTCTTTCTTTCCTTTCTTATCTCTCTCACGCTTGCTTCTCTTTTTCCATTTTTCAACATCCCATTTAATGGGATATGACAGGGTGGATTATTTGTTATATGAAGCATTGCTTGTGGGAAAGAAATCTGTTTTAAATTTTAATGAGAATTCAAAGGACCCGTGTCTTGCGCTCCTGTGTAACAGGGCGTTAGAATGCAAGTGGTGAGAGTAGAAAAGGGCCTTCCAATTGCCACTACGGGTAAGCTAGGCAAGCATATATATTATTTAAATAAATTATTTGATTATCCGATCTTCACAAGCATAATGAATGCAGCTGAGAGTTTGAAGCACTAGGGAGTGAAAATAGCAGCATAAGAAGCAAGAAGGGAGCCGGAGTAGAGTGCCCCATCATACTCATGGACTTCGCTAACTTCTTGATAGCCATATACTTGATTGAGAGGTACAATCTGCAAAATAAAACCAGCCGAATTGACTCTGAATCCAAAAGGAAAGAAGGAAGTGGTGGCTGGGGGTGGGATGGGAGTGTTGACTGCAATCCAGAAGTCGCCTCTGGAATTCCTCTTGATGTTATCGGGGCTGCCGGTAAGCATCATGAAAACTTCAGATGTATTTTGTCGAGGACCCGTGAGCCAGAATCTAATAACTCTGCGCGCCAAGAACTCAGACACCAGCACAAACGAACCATCTCTGCTTACTGCCACCCCCCCTGCCAAAGCCAGATTCCTCAGCAACACCTTGGTTTGCCCTGTTCTAGGATCATAACTCAGCAGGCTTCCTGAACTGTCACCGCTGGTAAGCAATGCCTGCATGTCCCTGTACAAACTACGGTTACCTCACGTGTTCACTTATCTTTCTCGTATGGAATTTATTTCCGCTGTGTGTAACTCAAGCCCTATGATGAGAAAAACACGACTCAAGCCAAGGTGTTAACGTAGCAGAAATAAACTCGTAAAAAAAAAAAGTAGTTACTTGAGCTGGAATCTAGAGCTGGCTTCAGTGAAATAAACAATTCCAGTGGTAGGATCAATGTCCAGAGCGTCCAAGAAGCGGAAAGGACGGCATTGCACAGATGTGACCACTTGCGTTGGGCGTCCTCCATAGGAAGGCACCTTCACCAGTCCCTGATATGCATCTGTTATGTACCATTCCTGCGTCCTGTTGTTAAACCCCAATCCCAAGGGCCTCCCGCACGTTTCTTGCAGCGTTGAATTCCATTCTAGTGCATCACATATTGTTTTATTCCTGCATTATTATCTCATTATTATTTCACAAACCAATCTTTTTTTTTTGTTTAATACAATTTAAGCATGCATGCGAGCACAAATATGTCAATGCCAAGCTTGAGCTTGGAACTTCATCCAAATGTGGCGGGTGACACTGCCACTCATCAAAATCCCACATCGGAGAGACTCGAGAGAGTGCTGGACTATATAAGATGACCCCGTGACACACAGTAGTAGCCTATCGTTCACATTTCACGCAAATTCCAACAAAGAAGACATGTTACCTGATCGGGGAAGAGTATGCAAACTCAACGAAGACCCCATTTTCAGACTTAAAGACTCTGCCATCAGAAGTGCCGGTATAAGGTCCTCCTCCTATGGAGTCAAATGCTAGCGCCTCCGGTCCCATCACCTGTGATGGCAAGTCCAGCCTCCTCTCTAGTCTCTCGCCCTTGCCCCCCATCCATTGCCAACACATATGCAGTATCAGAATCCCAATCGCACATGCCTTCACCATCTTCACTTCTCACATTACACTCATAAACCATTAACCAAATCATCATCATATATAGTACTAGATGCGAAGGACTCACCCTTAATTGTCACGCACGGCACTCAAACGTCCAAGGTTTGTTACGATGGTTGGTTCCTTTTTCAACAAAGTGAGAATGCTCAAGGTATAGTTGGAGCTAGTCATCACATGGGTCTCCAGCTTCATGCTGGCAGTTTTTGTTGCTCAGCCGTCCAAATTTAAAACTTATCCGGTTTTTGTGCAGCCCAACGTTTCAAATAGAAAAAGCTGCAGGTGGGAAAAAATTGCAGTAACTGAATCAGTTTTCCCATGGCAAAAAGAAATTTAGAATTGCAACTTTCCTTGAGAGCCGGAGGTAGCATAACTTTTTAGCAAATTACAAAATCACAAATTTTTGTTAAGATCATTCATATATCTTCCTTTCCCTAATGCAAAGGAAAACGTAAGCTTGAAAAATAAAACTAGGCATTACTCATGCAGCAAACACAACAACACAGCAAAAGTACAGTTTGTCTCCCTGGAACATCCTCTTTTTTTAAAAAAAAAAATAGTAGAAAACTGAATATCATTATAAACCCATAAACGTTAAGAAAAGATTAGCCCAAAAGACTTGGACCCTTTTATCACTGGTCATCTACTGGGGAAATGATGGGTAGTGTTCAAAGATACATTGATTTCCGCACTTCTATAAATACGTAGCTAACTTATCAGCCAGGAAAATGTCGTCTCAGTAAGCATGTCTTTTCTCAATCTACCATGCACTATAATCACATCTTCTAGTTAACAACTAAATGACAGAAATATAGTGAAAAAAAGAGGAAAATATTCCTAAAAACTCTGGACCAACATAGATGTAAACCATAAATTATTAATTCAGCGACAGTAATAGGAACACTAATAAGTTTGCAGGTGAAGTCACATATGCAGTTGCCCTCTTCGTCCTTAAGGACTCCATCACATCCTGTTTGCCCATCGGGCCAAGAATATTTTCGAACATCCATTCAGCATATTTGGTGCCACTTTATGGGTATATTTTCTTTGTTTCTACATTATAAACAAATTAAAGGGACTAAGATACTTGTCCAAACAAAAAATAAGTTGTGTTATTTGAAACAAATGAACAATATAACTTTACAGTATTTTTTTTATAGAAATATTAATGTTGATTGCTGAAAGAAGTTGTTTGTACTATGTACAATTGAGCACGCTCTAAATCCGTGTTGGGAAAATTATATATGATACGGCAGCTTGTGGTTGTGGGGGATTATCAAAGAAGGATAAAAATCAGACAGCGGAGGCTTTCGCTTTCAAGTTCAACTCGGGAGGCAGCTTGTCTGTAGAGAATATTGAAATTTGGAAGTGGTTTAAAATAAGGCAGAGAATAGTAGTCACATCTCACATGGGCGGGTGGGCATATAAAATCAAGCGAAACTGTATGCAAGTGTAGTCTGGATTTGCATTTGTTGTTGATAAGCATTCGATATCTCGTCGTATTTGGACGGTTCATATATTATTTTTATTTTTTAAAAATAACTGTTGTAATTGGTATGGAATCTAAAATAAAAATAATATATTAACTATTACTTTATTAAAAAAATAGCACTTGCTCCCTCATCCAATAATTGTAAAAATTGTATACAAACTTATATTTACGAGGCACAAAAGATTGACAAAGTTATAATATTACTTATCATCAATAAAGATAATTATTAAATTCTGTAAGGAGAATATTAATTGTTTAACAATAATAAATATGTAAAAATCTTAGCAATATTGCTTTTCACCATTTTGTGGTGATAATATTATCTTAATTATGTTATGTAAAAATCCCCTATAAGGCATGAAACACAATCAACATAAAGATGAAAAATGCGTGTATATGTATTGCACCTATTTAGGAACGCGGTAGAGAAGTGTTTTTACGCAAATCGAGGTAAATGTATGAATGAGATTATCTAGTTTTACGAAAAACATCGTTGAACATAAGTTTTTCTTTTAGAAACGCTCCGCCAAACAAGCCCATACTAAAAGCACAACCAACCAACCAATATATAATTACAAGTCAAAGATATTATCGTTTTACATCACACATTTACCTCTGAGGATGAAGAAGTCAGTCGGTGCTATCATTTTATAACACACACACACACACAGATATATATATATATATACGACAATCAATTTGTGTGTTTTAGCATGGGAAAGAACTATAATAAAGTAACCTATAACAAATAAGTAAATAAATAGAGCAAATTCTTATATCTCTTTGGGAAATGCAATTCTCAGAACCATCTGATGTAAAAAGAAGGCATTTTGGGTTAAAGCATGTGATTTAATTTGTGTGGTGAGGCTCAATGCAAAAGATTTTTTTCTGGAACAAGTTACTCGATCGGATTATATGAAAATAATATTAGTTCAATGAACCTTACATGAGTTGATTTTGTTCATTATTATGGTTATAGAAAACAAAGTAAGGAAGCCAAAGACTTTGGCAAACCTCACCTAACAGTCAATGTATCATCTGTCAGAAGGAGAGACGCAGGGTGAGTATAAATATGGTTGAAATTCCTCATCATAAGATTTTTAACTCATTGGTCAAACATACGTCTGTCGCAGCTGCAACACCATCTACCAATCCTGCACCATGAAATTTAGGTGATGAAGAAAAGGGGAAAGCATAGAAAATCCCCCTTAATAAAAAGGTCCAATCGATTGTGTATCCGTACCCCATATATTTAAAGGAACTATTCTTTTCTGTCGGTGGGCAAGAACTCGAGTTGCACCAGCACATGTGAATGAAAGCTTCAAGTGGGGTGGGGTCCAGTTTAATTTTTAGGAGCTTGTTATTTAGTGTAAGAAGAGCAATCAGTGGAGGGACAGAAATATTTGCCAAAGCAATGAGTATAGAGATAAAAAGTAAACTTTGTGTGTAAAATCCTCTTCTTTGAATGCATAACTGCGGCAACACGGAAGAAGTAATTTTCCTACCAGAAAAATATCGTTTAGCGACGGAAAATCTATTTTCCGTCGTTAAAACAAGAATCGTTAATATTTTTCATCACTAAATAGAAATTTTCTGATAGTAATTTGATGATCAAAAAGCCAAAAAGAAACTAAAATCAAATTATTATGAACAGGTTGTTCGCCGACGGTGTTAGATTGATTGCACTAATAATGGGTCCGTTTGAAAATCATTAAGAGAATGACTTTTTGATCAAAATATATTTTACAAAATAACTTCAGTCTAAAAGTGCATTTTGTAAAAATAAAAAATTATTTAAATAAATGTTGTAAAAGTGACTTTTGATGGAAAGTGAAAAGATAAAATGAATCTCATTAAATAATATATATACATATACTTTTTATTTTGTCTTGTTATAAAATAAGAAAAAAATAAAATGATAAAAGTAGATAGAATGTCCCAGATCAAGGATTGGAGTGTCTCAAATCACAATCTATCCCAAATATCCAATCTATCTGTAAAATGCATATTCTCACTTGGGATGCATTCCATAGCTTCCAAAATGGCCCCCAAATAAGCTGAATAATAGATTTGTGATCTCTCCTTAAATCTGATTTTTTTTTTGGACCAGAAACTAAATTTGAATCTAAATTTATGAGAAAAGGATACATTTCACACATGTGACAGCCATCACTCTGCAACGTTTAAATTTACATGCATGGTACGTAAATTGTATAAATGCGGAAGAAAAAGAAAATGGAGGAGTGGGCCCACCCCGCAATGTTTGGTGGAATATGGAATCTTGACGCTTATTATCAGAACAATAAAAAAACAAAGAAGAAAGGAAGGGTAGCAGAGAATCGAAAGGAGTAGTTACTGTGTTGAATTAAAATTTAAATTTCAGTTAAAAAGAGGTACACATATTTAATATTTGATAGTACTTTAAGGGCTCATTTGACAACCTGGTTGTTAAAATCTAGGTTTTAAAACCTAAGTTTGAAACCTATATTTTCTCTTTCATACTTTCTCTTTCCTACTTTTTTCTCTTTTCTCTTTCATACTTTTTCTCTCTATCTCTTTCTTACTTTCCTCTTTCCTACCCACTTTTTTGCCTCGGAATCCGTAAAAACTATAACTTCCCAAATATAAATCACTTTTCAAAATCTAGTTTTTACTTCGGATTTTATGAAACCTAAGTTTCAAAATAGCTTCCAAACAAGCTCTAAATGTAATTGACTTTATATATATACATTAATGAAAAAATAAATAAAAAGGAATAGGGAATAGGGGAAATTAAAAGATGGAAACATGTATGCATCGCTTGTATTGTTATTGTATCCCTCCTCCATAATCTAATAAGGAACGTAAGAGTTTTTGGTTAAACATCCTAAACTCATCATATTTGAAGCTCGTTAATAAATGATTTGTGTGGATGACTTATATTCTACGTACCGTTTGTCCCCTTCTCTGTTTTTTTTAATTCAATCAATTTCATCATATTGGTCACCCCAAGTGGGCTGTATTTGGTTTGGTGGGAGGCATATATTACAATTAAGGTTGACAAAACACGTGCCACTATTCCTAGCCATTGGAATTCCTGTTGAATGACATATTATAATAATAATAATTATTATTATTCAATATATATCCCCCAGCCCCCACACCACACATGTGGTCCAACTCGTCTCAAACTTCGATTGTGGTCCTTTTTCCCTCTTATCTTCCTTTCCTCATCGGGCCTGCTCCACTTGCTTTGCATAGTTACGTAATTACGTATGTGTGCGTGTGTACACACACACACACACGTATATATGTGATGACAAGGAATCTAAATTTAAGTTTTGCATGACACTCCACTTGATGGGAGGCACGTGTCCTCCTCGAATCACCATCCCTTACTCATGCTCCCTCTAGCTTACAAGCTTGTTTGAGAACTTCTTTCCTCCAATGGTACACACAAATCAAAACAAAAACATCTCAAAATCCGTAAAAATATTTATAACTTATTTGTAGTAAGAACATATTAAAATTTATAAAAAAAATCTTAAAATCCGTAAATAATCTCGATATCCGTAAACTCATATCGGAATCCGTAAAATCATTTCAGAATCTGTAATTCCTTTCTTCTCGTGGATATCGAGACACGCACCTTAAACCAAAATCCAACATATATGATGACAGCTCAAGCACGCACCATCGCCGTCAATCCTAACTCATGATCCTCTCATCTCGTGATGACAGCTTAAGCACGCACCATCGTCGTCAATCCTAACTCATGATCCTCTCATCTCGTCACTCCTTTTCATCCCAACCTAACATTCTCTTTTATCATCCAATTTATATCATTTTAATAGTGCATGCTGCCTTGCCTCTGCACTAACCCCTCCTCCTAACCAAAACCCACAGTCACGCATCCTTTATCAGAATTTCAACTAAAAAAAACACTCTTCTGTCACATCGATTGTACCCTTTTCTTATTTCCGATAATAAAAAATTTGAAGGCTCACAGATTCCTTCAGGAATCGGGTTCCAGAGAATCTGACTGCTGCGCCTGGGGTCCCCCGCGTAATTGCGCAAAAGCGAAAACTCAGTCTCTCCCGCTTTGCATTTCGCTTTTTTTCTTCAAAGCTGCGTCGCCCATCTTCACCACATTCAGGACTCTCCTCCCCTGCACGCCTCGCCCACCTCCATCCCACAACTCCGAGGATCGTCCATGGAGCTCCACGGCACGCCGGCTTCTCTTGGCTTTCTCATGCCTGCAGAGTGGGAACCCCACTCTCACTGTTGGATTGGTTGGCCTGTGAGTATATCTTCCCTCTCCTCTATTCACATCAAAGCAACCGATCGCATGCCGCCTCACTTTTTATCTCCAGCCTTGTTCTTATGCCTTCTTTAGATTTCATGGATTTTATCCTTTTCTCCTTTTCTACTGGCCTTATGCTACTTCATACGAGGCCCTAATTCTCTGCTCCAACTCTTCTTGTTCAATTCAACCAGTTTTTTCGTTTCCTTTCCTTACCTGTAGCAATTCATGTATATATGATCAATGCCATACTTTCCTCGAAATGTTCTATTGCTGTGTATTATCATCGGTATGCTAATCCTCAAAATATTCCCTCCTCTTGTTGTCATAAGATCCCTTTTGTTTCTTCCGCCTCCGTTTTGAGCAAGTATGATTTTGAATAACAGGAACGCCCGGATAATTGGAGAGACAATGCTGTTCACTCCCAACATGTATTTGCCAGGGTGGCATCTGCAATCTCAAAGTTTGAGCCTGTCACTGTCTGTGCCAGTGCTGCCCAGGTTCGTTAAAGATATAAGGCCTTGATAACCTTACTCAGAATTCATAAATAATGTTTTATGCTATTGTTGAATTTGGCAATGTTCTCATATTCTCAGTGGGAGAATGCGCGAAGTCTGCTACCTTCCAATATCAGGGTCGTTGAGATGAGTTTCAATGATTCTTGGTTTCGTGACACTGGGCCCACCGTAAGTTGCTCTCTCATAAGTAACTCGTTGCTGATTAGATAAACTTGTCTGGATCTGTAAATGTTGAAACTATGCCTTTTACTTTATGTTTACTTCTGTTTCCCCTCTCTAATAGTTTGTTGTGAGAAGAAATCCCTCAAAGTCTGATACAGAGCCGAAGGTCGCAGGAATTGATTGGTGTTTTAACAGCTGGGGAGGTGAGCGAACAGACATCCAATAATCATTGTTTGTCATCATTTTAACCTTGTTTGGTTGGCGAAACATGATAAAACCATTTTGATTGAAATAAGGATTGTCATATGCTTTATAAGATGAATCATAAAAGGACGGTATTGTTAGATTTTGGTTTATTCCTTGTTTACGGACAAATTTTGGTAAGTCTAGCTTATTGTCTTCTTGTTTTTGGGTTCTTTGACTGATATTTTTTAGCTTGTAATTGGGTTATTTAATAAGAAGTTTTTCTTTATTTCATATTTATTATATCATTATTTGGCTCTTTACCTGATAAATTTTTAAAATTGTCTAGGTTTAGATGACGGCTGTTATAGTGACTGGAGTCTTGACGTCCTAGTCGCAAAGAAGGTTTGTGTAATTAGATATTTTACTCGTCGTCCATGTAAAAGTAAATTGTCTGTGCAGTATTTTTTTATTTAATTACCCTTTCATCATATGTTTGCTAGATTCTGGAAATTGAGATGATTCCTAGATTTCCCCAAAAAATTGTGCTTGAAGGTGGAAGCATCCATGTGGATGGAGAAGGTAAGAGTTATTTTGTCATGTTAAAGTATTTTTCTCTAGTTTGGACTTTGGAGAAGCATGAAAGCTGGTTAATAGAATTTCTATAGAATGCTATTTTGTTGACAATGAAACATCTATTGAAAATTTGGTTTTAGTTTTGGCTTATTCATGAGCAAGAATAAGTGGTAACTATCTGTTCTGCTTATTCTCTTTAGTCAGTCAGTATTCATTATGTCTACCCTTTATTTCAGCCTTTTCTGACCACATATGATTAGATTTACTCCTTTTACCCCTGAAGGTTTCTGAATTTAATATGCCATTTTCTTATGAAGTTTGACGATTCTGCTGTTTATGACACAGCTTTTTTTTTTTTTTTATTTCAGGGACTTGTCTTACCACCGATGAATGTCTCTTAAACAAAAACAGGAATCCAAGCTTGAGTAAAATCCAGATAGAAGATGAACTTAAAGCATATCTCGGAGTCAGAAAGGTTATATGGTTGCCTCGTGGACTGTATGGTATAGGAACTTCTCATTTGGATTCAAGAGTTTTTTTTTTCCCTTTGAATTGATAGAATTTTTCTTTGGCTGCTTAATTTCAGTCATTGAAAACTTTTAAAGGGATCATATAGGCCTACCTTGCAATATAAGATATAGAAAAAACCAATGTAGGATATGAAAACTGCAGAGCTTTCTAATGAAGACTATTCAGAAAGAAGGGTCACTATGACTGAGGTGTACAAGCATTCTATGCTACTTAGCAAGTGAAATGAAGGGTAGAATATGATTGTCCTCTTTTGCTCTATGCAGTTATTAACAATCAACCTGTTTTTTTTCCTTTTGGGGTTACGACATTAATCAACTTTATTGCTTCATGACTTCACTTTTACCTCATTGATAAAGAACAAAATTAAGAGAGTGCTGAAAAGAAGCATAATACGTCTGTAGCTTGTCTTATACCACGACATCGTGCACTATCAAAATTCTTGAAGTTACAGCTATGCACTTACAGTATAATTGTTTATGACCTCTAATTTTTCTGAATTTTAGAATGAAACTAAAGTAAAGAAAAGCCAACACATTCCTTTCCTTGTAAGTTTGAATGAAAGCTTATAGAAATTTGTCAAGTCTCTGATTCTTTCCTGAGCTCTAGAGCTTATTTTCAGAAAGAAAATTTAAAACCATAAAGGTCTGGGTGATAATTTTCTTTTGTTGTGATACTTTGTGGGAGATCATGACTTCTACATAGTTATCAGTGGTTTGTTCCCTAATCATTGTTCAACTTTAATCTTTATGCATCCATTATCCTTTGCTTGATTGGTGGATAATTTTTTGCATTGAATTGGAGGTTTGTCTCTTTTCCTCCCCTATTTATGCAATCCATTTTGCTTCAATGAAAATTGAATTCAGAGTTCAAATTCTCTGAAATTCCTCATACTTGTTAGAAATCAGGGAAACATTCTGTAGTTAATTTCATGGATGCTACAAATTAAAGTTTTTCTCTCTTTACACCTCAGCATCGATGGTATATTCACTTTCAAGAGCAATGGCTGATCCAAATCGTTCTAAATGATTAGGCTGATATATATACTTCTAGAAATATGTCCAACTTAGGATTTTTAGACACTTGTATATGCCTGATCCAGATATATTTTGATTCTTGATATATAAATGATAAAATCAGTAATCATCCTTTGTCCATATATACTAAATAGATCTTTATGATGGTTTGATACAGGGGATGATGATACTAATGGTCATATTGACAACATGTGCTGCTTTGCAAGGCCTGGTGTGGTTCTTCTGTCTTGGACTGATGATGAAACTGATCCGCAATATGAAAGATCTGTGGAGGCATATTCTTTGCTTTCAAGTGAAATCGATGCCAATGGTAGAAAACTTGAAATAATTAAACTCCATGTACCTGGCCCACTCTATATGACAGAGGAAGAGTCTGATGGGGTCATTCAGGCGAGTATCCAAGTTTGCATATCGTGCTTTTTTTTATTGAAAGTCTTCTTTAATCACAGCTCAACCCAAATGAAAAAAATATTAGTTATCTTTATGATTTAATTTCGTTCATCGGTTATAGACATAATTGCTAAAGTTCATTTACCAACCCTAGTTACCTGTGTAGAGTAGCTTTCATTGATTCAGTATATGGGTTACTACTGTAAGATTACCAGTTATAATTTGATGTTATTCTTATGCATCAGACAATCTGATTATCCTATATATTGGTTAGTTCTGAGATTAAAATGTCCTGTGTCTTGGTTTTTTGCATGTTGATTTTAAGAGATGCAACTAATTTATCAGATTGGAGTGATAAGTTGCAAGGTCTACTACAGACTTTCAGAATTGACCTTGCTTAGATTTTTCTGCGTCTATCTTACTCATGAATAGATTCAAATGAAGAGTTCACCGCCATATGTATTGATTGGCTTGTGTTCTCCATAATGTCATATCTGTTGATTAGGTAGTTTTCTTATGGAATTTGACTCTACTTATGTGGAAAGGAGAGAGTTTTAGTTTCAACATTTGATAAAAATCTAAATTCTGGATTATGCTGATACTATTTTGACATGATAAGATTGATGTAATAAATACTTTTACATTCTTTTAACTCTAGTTTTCTCTACTCCTTACGGCTTCAGGCTCCCAAGCGATGGCCTTGGACATAAGCAAATAATGCCACCCAATTCCTATTCTTACAAGACCATAGGTAAGAAACATTCGCTTAAACCACATGGGACTAAGGTAGCAAGGGCGGGGTGAGGTATAGGTAGTGGTTAAGATTTTGAACCCTCCTAATGTAACTGGGAAAAAAAATTCCCCTAAAACACCATGAAGCTCACAAGGCTCAACCTCCTATTTGTGTCAGTAAACCCTGGATAAGAACACTGTTGCATCTTCTCTTGACCCAAAAGCCTAGATCAATCATGAGTTTCTCGTTTCTTGCTACTTCTGTCCAACAGAGTCACGGTCTATCATGATGAAAGGGCACAAGCTTAGTGGAACCAATTAGCTCCAATAGACCTGTTCATATGTTTACTTTCAATGTGACTTGGTACTTTAATGTCCTCCACATGTTCCTATAGACCTGTTCATGTATAAACTTATCACACTAATTGGGAAACTAATGTTAAGTACCTCTGTCCAGATAAATAATTTTATCCTCAAATTCCAAATAAAATTAGAATGTTTTTGCTTCACAGCCGCATGGAATTAGCCACATTAACCCCCAATAGGAAAGCGGTTAGCAACTGCTAATTAAGACGTACTTGTGGAAGAGCATTTCAGGTATAACATGTCTGTAGAAGAGCTAAGGTGCCATGAGCAAAACAATTGCACGTTATTTTTTAATATTATTAATAAAGTACTCTATAATCGATTCTTATGACTTGCTTAAATTGTGATAATGAAATAATGTCCATGTATATATCATTATACTAATGCTGAAATTTTGAATTCACATCAATGACTAATGCCTTCTTTAATCAAGCATGAAGCATTACGATCGATGCGCTATTATTTATTGTTGATTTGATTGTGGGATCAAACAAAATCAACCTTCATTGTAATACTACCAATTGTTGTATTCCTTTTACAGGATGGCGATGCCAAACCCAGACTTCCAGGTACAAGACTTGCTGCTTCTTATGTAAACTTCTATATTGCAAACGGAGCTGTCATTGTTCCACAGTTTGGAGATAAAGAATTTGACGACGAAGCTCTAAAAGTCCTATCGAAGGCCTTTCCTCATCACGAAGTAAGAAGTTATTGTTAAAATGCTTCTGAGTTTACATTAGTACATAATTTATCTACTACTTTTTTGGGTACAAAGGGAAAGGTACAAGCCAAGAAGAAACCTAAGAACTAAAAGCAAAGGCAGTATGCCCCATTTTAAAGTCAAGAGGAACAATATAGCTCCACCATCTGTGGAAGTTACATACAAGTCCAAATTTTGATTAAAAAAAAGGAAATAACGCAAGGGACTGGAGATCTATTCTTTCCATGACTGGTATCTAGTTGAAAATGTGTAGCTTCACAATCATGTGCAATAAAAATTACTTTAGCACTTACAGACGATAAAACCACATGATATTTATAATATGCAGTTGTAGAGGAGAAGGACCTATCTGTTAGAAAAGGCATCCACTTTCGAAGGGACTGCTTGTAGAAACCTTAAAAGCATATGCATCATCTAGAGTAGTAGGATTAAAACATGCTTTACAACCGAGTATTAGGTAGTGAATTGTCTCTATCAATCAAATCAAAATAAGTTCTTAAAATGGAGCCGTTTGACATCATGGTTGACTAATACATCAGAAATAAAGCAGAGTAATCCTGCCGTTTTACAAGGGTGACTGGACAAAATATGTTTATGATCGTCCCAATCTAAATGTTACTTCATACTAATGGTTGTCTCTGCATTCATAAAGTACTTTGTGGATTATGAATTTGTGTGATTGATCCTAGTTTGCTGCTAGTCTTTTCTATTTTTTTTTTTCAAGCATTGAATGAACATTTCAAATTTTTCTTGTCATAGGTTGTGGGAATTGAAGGTGCAAGGGAGATTGTTTTGGGGGGTGGAAATATACACTGCATTACGCAGCAGCAACCAGCCATCTAGACAGGACTCAGAAAGTCAACTGATGACATCAGCATCCATTTCTATAGGCGGGGAAAAGAATATGCAAACTAGGATCAGTTTTATTTCTGGAGGCTGTTTCCCCTGATTTCGGTGGTTGAATCTCTTTGATCTCTGTTAATCCTCCATTACTTCGTCTTTTCTGGAAAATGAACTTCTACAGTTGCAAGTCCTTTTGGTTTGATTGACCAATTGATGTGATCACTTGCTCATTTGGAGTTAAAATGTGAATTAGAAAATAATGTAAGTAATATAATCGACTGGCAAACGATTGCAATCCATTCAAATAAAAAGAAACTGCGCCAAAACTGATAAATATGAATTCATATCTATGATAAATTTAAAGCAAAGCTATATGAGTAGTAAATTTATGAAATCAACAATTAAATATTCGAAATTTCTCCTACTCGAAAATATATCATGGAGCTCTACCAAACTGTAGTAATTCTTACTCTTATATTATATATTAAAAAGATATAACATAATGGTTACTCTGCAGCTGTATGTATGTATGTATGTATGTATGTATGTATGTATGTATGTATGTATGTATGTATGTATGTATGTATGTATGTATGTATGTATGTATGTATGTATGTATGTATGGTAAAAAAAAAGCAATATACATGGGGTTAAACTTAAATTTGCCACAAAACTTTCAGGAATAATATTGCCCTACAAATTTAAAAATTGAGTGATATTACATCATTCTATTAAAAAATTAATGTTAATTGTTAAAAATTAACATTAACTAATAACATTTCTAACTATAAGAGTGACATTGTTCATTTTTAAAATTTTGGGGTAATATTAATCCTAAGAGAAAAATTTCCTGATGAATTTTCATAACCTATGCCCTCTATATAGTTTATGGAATGTGAGATAAACATCGTTTCATACAAGCATTGACTAATGTACAATTTAATAACTTAATCGTAAATCCCTTGACAAAAAAAACAATTTAAAGTTATATATACTATATATGATATAGAATTTATATAATATCGCTTTTTTTAATCACAAGTGGAAAGTTAAAACTTGGTCCCTTGGGTACGAGCACAGCCCATGGCTACGTGAATGATTAGGAAATATCCTCTCACGAGGGAGAGGCATCATCATAGTGAGGGCTAGGTAGATTCAGCACATCTTCATTTTGGCAAGTTAGTTAACACATCCGATTGTGTCACGCAAAGTATAGAGAATGTTTCAAATCTCAGTGATTTATGTTCTTAGTGGGTGCAATGGCAGTAGTATTAAACATGTTTGGATGAAAGCAATATTAAAATGGATGTCCTCGTATGAAGGCATTATGTTGCACCACTCTAATATCGTAATATTTGCAAAGTATAAATAAGATAATTTATGCTCTATTTAACAAGTAATTACTCTCTTGTAACATAGTAAACTGAAGTTTAAATCCTATTAAAAAATATTTATATTTATTGATCGATATTGTTTTCAATAAAATTATGTTCAATGAGAGAATAAGTGTGATTAACAAAAATAAATACAAAAAAAAAGCTTTTTTTCGTTGCACAAAAATCAACACATACATGTAATCATCACTCATACATAATTTTTTATTATTAATATCTATCTTAAATTGCAAATGACATTTTATGTATGAATTAATTTTTTAGATCCTCGTTTTATCTCATTGTGCACATCTTTGAAGGGAATGAGAAGTCGGTAGTAATGAAAGCAGTCGATTGAGGGCGCCAACTGAGTCGGACTTCTTGATCATCATTAAAAACAAACAGCCGAGTAAAATTTTCATGTTATATAATAATTGACTTTCAATCCTAAATCATAATGGCCGAGGGCCAAGATCAAACGTGTTCGGTCAAGATTTGAGCGATCCAAGAATGAATGAAAGTCGTAAGAAAATCGACGCCGAAAGAAGGAAGCGAATTGTTAAAAAAAAAAAAAGGTCTCTTACACACAATTGACGTGAAATCAGGTTTCTTTAGAACACCTGATCCCATTTGGTTTCCACAGAGAGATTCCTTGAGCGAGAGTAAGAAAACACAGTGGAACGAGGAGCAGAAGATGGGGTGCTCGTTTTCTGGGTTGAATGCATTGTATGACAACGTAAACGGGGACACCGATGTGTGGATCAACGAGAACCGTTTCCGTATCGTGAGGCAGCTCGGCGAAGGTGGCTTTTCCTACGTCTACTTGGTCAAGGAGGTGGTCACCGGCTCCTCTCCCGCCTTAGCTGGCGTTGGTCTCTCTAAGAAGCTCAAAGACTCTTCCCATGTCTCTGGTAAGATTTCTTCCTTCTTCACCCGCAACGCGCTTTGATTTTTCAAATGTAGAATTTTGCGATCTGGGGTTGATTTCGTTTAAATCTGGAAGTGCACCTCCATTCTCGTGGGCTTCTAGGAAATGACTTATGCTGTTGCTTTAGATTATGAATTCATTCCCAAATGAGCTTTGTTGGGCCATATGAATGCGCCATCTATGTTATCTATCTGATTTTTGAGCTATGGCATTTTGTTGTGCAATTATTACTTTGTCTGAGATGGTTTTGCTTCTATTTTTTCTTTTCACAAAATTTCTGAGGTGGAGTAAGTAATTGAGTTATTATTTAATATGTAGTTTATCAATCTGAAGAACATCTAGTGTAATGTTTCTGATATTCCTGCTTAGATCTATAATTCTATGAATTTCATACCCATTTCGATCAAAATTGTCCGTGCATGATAGACATATATGCTTATGGATGAGATCTGCTGCCCTTTCTGCTATTTTGTTGTGTGCTATTGATGGCACAGGCAATTTTAGATGTCCTTTCAGTCATATAATGGTGATAATTATACCATGATTTTTCTCATTATGGCTGTGATATTCCTATTTTCATGTTTTCAAGTCATAGAATTTTTGTTTTTCTTTATTAACAATAGCAAAGAAGACTTTGTATCTTACTATTTGCTGTGCATTTGTCTGTAGATGATGGAACTTATGCCATGAAAAAGGTCCTCATTCAAAACAATGAACAGCTAGAGTTGGTGAAGGAGGAGATCCGTGTTTCATCACTCTTCAGTCATCCTAATTTGCTTCCACTTCTTGATCATGCAATCATTTCTGTTAAGGTAATAAGTAATTTCAGCCAACAATTACTTCTCTCCTTTATATGTCAATGTTTAGCCTTCAAAATCTCATAAATAATGGAGCTGTTGGTTTGGTTGAATTTTATACTTTAGCCTGAGCCTGAGCCTAGAGGTATATAACAAAAAAGGGCTTAAAATCGCCTTTAAACTGCATCTGGCATTGCATTCCTAGTTAGAATTATATGCAATGATATTAATGATATGGATCGTATGCTACAATTCCCAGCCAATACAGTTTGGAAAGTGATTATGCCAATGGGTTTAACTATTTTCTATCCTCTCATGCACTTTATAGGCTAGAAACAGAGTGTATGGTTAATTAGGAATGCATAACATTACTTTTTTAATTCGTTGCTGTCTTAGGTTTAGTTCACTTGTTTCTGTGCTCGTAATTTTATATTTATGTGGAAGAAGTGCTTTTTGTTGGCAGCCAACAAAAGAAACATCTTGGAACCATGAAGCATACCTGTTATTTCCTGTTCATTTGGATGGAACACTGCTTGACATTGCCCAAACTATGAAAGCCAAGAAAGATTTCTTTTCCACATCAGATGTGCTTCACATATTTCAGCAGGTAAAATGACCCATCTTTTAATTATGTCTTTGTCTTATATTTTCTTGTGGGAACCTTTTAACTTCAATTTGATGTAAGCAACTCAAAATTTGAGCACATTGAAATTTTTTTACAGTTGGACTAGTTGGAGATGAATAGAATATATCCAAATAAATATGCCAGAGATATTAACCAGAAAATAGTAGCTGAGAAAATTTTATTACAAATTTATTATATCTTTTTTTTTGTGATTTTATGGATTTTATGGTATCTCAGTGCTTTTCATTTATTCTAAACTGACTAACTGCTTAAATACGCTTGAAGGCTTTAACCATGTAGAATGAACTCAACAGCTTGTTGCAGGACTCAAGCACATGCACAATAAGGATCCTCCGCATGCGCATAATGATGTTAAACCTGGTAATGTGGTAATAACACGCAGAAAAGGACAACCCCCTCTTGCCATACTCATGGATTTTGGTAGTACTCGACCTGCCAGACGGCAAATTCGCTCCCAATCAGAGGCGCTGCAGTTGCAGGTGCAAATTTTCAAGACCATATCAATAGTCTCTCCCACCCCCTCCTTTCTTTTCAATAAATATTATTCTGTGTAGTGTTAGTTCCTCACAAATAAGCAAGACCCAATAATGGAACATGATAGCACATCAAAATTTCCAAACATTTATATTTCAATTTTTTTGTATATTTGTCATACAAATCCTAATAGCCTCCCATTCAATGAGCTTCTCCAAAAAGAAATCAGGTCACATCATTCTACACTATAATTTTGAAGTATTTTGTGCTGTTTTCTTCCAAGAAAAGAGAACAAAAGGCTGTTTATAAAGAATTTAATCTGTGCTGTTCAACTTATTCTAGGGGGGAAAGGGTCAGAAAATAATCTTATATTTCATCAGGATAGGGGTTTCTAGCATCTCATTGCAGAGAAATTTGAGGTAGGGCTGGTGTACCCGAAATAGATACATGAAGCCAATCTGGTATAAATGTAGTCAAAGCTGCTCGCCTAGGCACTGAAGCTCTCCAATCGCCTATTGGAGCCTCATTGAAGGGAGCGCCTTATCTTAGGCATCTTACTCATGTGAAGTAATCAACTTATAATTCTAAGTTCAGAAACAATAAAACACAATCAAAATATCCCGACCCGACCATTAATGTCATTTTTCCCTCGAAATTTATGTGAAAAGATAGATAGTCATTTGATTAGCTAAGGCTTTTATTGTGACGGTACTAATTTCTTAATTAAGTTTGCTATTTTGGTGAAGCTTTTCAAATATAGTGGAGCCAAGTGTTTTTCCAGTCATATGGCTTGCATAATTTTCTGTGGTGCTTTTTTTGTCCATGAATTTCTATTTTCCTTTTGTAGGAATGGGCAGCTGAACATTGCTTTGCTCCTTTCCGAGCTCCTGAGCTATGGGATTGCCCTAGCCATGCTGATATAGATGAGAGGACTGATGTTTGGTCACTAGGATGCACGCTATATGCAATAATGTGAGGAGGATTTATCCTTTTTAGTATGCGGTTTATCTTAATTTTTATGTTTGGAACATTTATTAGAAGTGCCTTTGTTGGTGGTTCTAATTATGAATCTAAGGACTACAGGGTCGGTAGTTTGTCTTTAGAAGAAAGAAAACAAAGTAGAGCTAAATTCCATTGTTTGTTTATCAAGCAGAACATGGAGAAGATGGAAATTAGGAGAAAAATTTAATTGGTAGTTTTGAGACCCCGACCACATTCTGGCATAACCATCAACCACCTAAATTTAATAAAACTTTTGCTGTGGTTGGCCTTTGAGTAACAAAATTGCAGTATGCCTGATTTGAAAAAGTAGATTATACAGCTCAAGCATGTTTTTTGTTGCAACTTATTTTTATAAATGGCTTTTCACAGCTTTGTTTTCTATCATGTAAGGTCAATCAACTATTCCACCAAGTATCATTAAAATTTCTGATTTTATGCTTTCTTGAAATGTGTTTCCCCTTTTTTGGGTGCTTATTATCTGAACCAGCTCCAGTGAACTTGTTTATCGTCATCTGGCTTAACATTTAAGGTACGGGGTATCTCCGTTTGATTATGCACTTGGAGAATCGAGTGGAAGCCTGCAATTGGCCGTTATGAATGCTCAAATCAAATGGCCGACTGGACCTAAGTCTCCATATCCTGATGCTCTTAATCAGTTTGTGACATGGATGCTTCAACCTCAGGCTACTGTGCGGCCCCGAATGGATGATATCGCTATACATGTTGAAAAATTGATCGCCAAGTTCTCTCATTGAGTTACTGTTGGAGGGAAGAGGAAGCTGAAAATTTTGTTCCCTTGGCCGATTTATATTGAAGAAAAAAGTAGTTGCACTTCCTTGCCTTGGAGTCAACCCTTTCTTCGGTGGTAGTATAGGCAGTTGAGCGTTGAATTCATCAACGTTGTTTGTCATTTCTACATAATTTTTATATGTTGTAATTTATTTATTTATCAAATGATCAATATCCCTCTGGTTAAAGCACATAAATGGCATTTGAATTTATCTACTGATGTCATATATTTTCTCCTGTAACCCCTTCCCTTTTGCTGATAGCCGTGGAGTATGCATTACTGGTATCCCCTTATTCAATAATGGATTGCTTGATTTCATTTGTTAATTATGTGAATCAAATATATATACTACACAGTACACACACACACCCCTACAGAATTTTCTCGAGTCAGAATTTACATTTAGTAAATGATACACACGTGCCGATTTACAGGACTTGATATCTGATCCGGGGGAATCTAATCCGGCAAGTAGTAGCCCTCAAAATATTATTTTCTTTGCAAGAAAATTTTAAAAAAGAAAACGAAATAAGAAAGGTTGTGATATTACTAAATCTGTCTCTTAAGGTTTTTTCAGTGAGGTTGAGAGTTCGAAAATTGGCTCTTTATTATATGTTTGTACCGACAATTTTAATTCAAAAATTGCGATATATAATGAGGGATGAGCACAAATCTAAATGCGAAGATACAAATCGACCCACAAAGCACATGTGAAAGAGATTATTTTAAAGAAATATAATAAAAGTGACAACAAAAAGAAAGAGGGATTAGGTGCATGTAATTAGGGGTGGGAATTCGTACTGATGGGCTAGTTGGATTAGCCTGTTAGCCTAACGGGTTACAGAAATACAACCTGAGCCTGCCAACCTGTTTTTCCTATAAGATTATATTCACGTGATTCTCTTTTTAATTTTATCAATAAATTTTTAATAATTTCTTAAAAATAGAATTTAATATTATTCTTTTATAAAAAAATTGAGATGAAAAATTTTATCTTTTCTCCCATTTTCGCCATCAATCACATTCCAGCCTAGCTCATCCTTTCTCTCTAATTAGGAATGGTACCCAAGTGATGACCCTGAAAGGATATGCATTCCACCTTATGCTTCTCCATTAATTATGTGAATACCTCAAAAATGGAAACATAAATACGCAGTCAACTCATTAAACAGGTTAGTGATGTAATCAACTCAATTTGTTCTTTATTTCATATTTTTCTTTGCCGGTTTCCACTCTCATGCGTCGACGTGAATGTCATTTCAACTCTCTTTGCTGGTCTTATCTACAACTTAATTACAGGTGAGGCTTATTGTGCATTACACACACAAACACACACACACACACACACACACAGAGGTAAATGGGCAAAATAAATAAGAAGTTTCTGTGCTAGGGTACTGGACACTAGGAAGTCAAATGTTAGTTGTACCAATTTCGCTGATGTAGCTCAACCTAGTAGGATATTTTTGCCACATCGTAATATGCTATGTAGGATAATATGCTACGTCATTATCTTCCTATAAAAATGAACTATGGAAAAATCAACCCAAACCCTGAACAACAACCTGAAAACAAAGAATCAACACCTGAAAACAAAGAATCAATATGGAAAAATCACAACCCAAATCAACAATAAGAAATAAAAAGTCATTATGAAAAAATTAGATCTCTTCCCATTGCTTTAGAATCGAGCTGGTCCCAGTAACGTCGGGGCTGGTTGCCGGGAGGAAAGAAGAAGGCGGGGTTCTGATGCTGTTTGTTTCAAACCTAAACGGGTTTTTGAAGACAACAACGAAGGGTTTGTTTGAATTGAGTATGGAGGTTGGGCTCATGATTGTTTCAGTTTTGAAGAACCCTTTCGAAGTGATGCATGTGAACTGTCTCGGCGAGCTGAGGAAAGAAGAAGAAGACGAAGTGGGATTTTTCTAATTTCCCGATGATGGAGACTGTAACGGAGGAGGGGGAGGAGAATCCGCCATTGTTAGAGCTTGCTTGCTTCTAGAACTTGTCTCTCTGGATCTCTTTCTCAGCATCACTCTCTAAGCAAGACAAAACCAAACAAAGCACCAAAAAAAAACAGCAAAGAAAAGTATCAGAGAATTTCCAGTTTAGATTTGTACAACACCATATTTTTCTGTAACAGTGTGTGAAACTGACCGGAGAGGAAGAAGACAAACTTTTTCTAGGTTTTTCTGGGCTTAAACCTCTGTGACCTCCATACTTGTCATCCAAATCCTTCTAAACTTCTCCTTCTCGTCGACTCCCTACCGCCGGCGGAATCTCTCAGACCGCAGATCTTGATGAAGTAACAGGAAGGAAAGGGAAAAGGAAGAGCGATTGTTGATATAGAATGATAAGGTGGTCGGAAATTTGTATATATTAGTCAAGTTTAACGGTAAAAATTAATTTGTTTAACAGTGGGAGCGAAATTGTCCCACTTTAAAATTTTCGATTCTAAAATGGTTTTCTGATAACCTTTTGCTGTCCAGTGTCCGTATTATTTGCGCACATTTTCCCTATATATAAATACACTGATGATAATATAAACGACGCAGGTACAATGGAAAACCATTCGTGTTCCTGTGTACTTAAGACAAACCTGAGAAAAGTTCTCATTAATTAGTAAGACCCCTTAAAAACCTAGCTAGGTGCCCAAAGACAGTCAATTGATGTTAAAATTACACATGACCTAATGATCAAGGTTCAGTCTTTAATTACCACTCCCAGAAAAATTGTCATTTCTTAGGCTGCTTACAATACATGTTTAGTTTTCTTTTCTTCTAATTCCCTTTTTGTTTTTGGCATAAAAGATCTTCAGTTCTCTCTCTATGACCCCTGTATATGTAATTCCCTCCTCTTCCCGCTTTGTTTGTGGCAAACTAATAAACATGCTGAAATATTGCCAACTCATGTCAAGTTTTCAGTTCTGTCCTATCGCAATAATTGAGACACGAAAAACATGCAATTGAACCAGAAGAGTGATGATGGAGGTGATGGAAAACGCAAACCATAATGGTAATAAAGAATTCATTTTTGTTTTCAGCATTGAAGCTAATAACTTGTAACTTTTTTAACCTCTAGTTAAGGTGATTTAAAATGTTGTCTGGTCGTCCACTAGTATAAATAGGAGGTTATTTGAGTTGTAAGCAGACACAACAGAAATAAGAAGTTTGAGAGTATTTTTCTAGAATTCCAATGTGAATTCTTTGGTTTCTTTGCCACCATGCAAGTGAAATTTGAGTATAAAACATATTTTGCCAAGCATGGGTAATCTACATGATCAACATTGAATCCCTTCACGGAGTTACAAGCATATGTAGGTCTTGGGGTTCTTTAATTCGCACACTTAGCACTGAAGCTCGTTGTTTCTTCTATATTCCCACATCAATATATATATATATGAATGCAAAATTCTCGGAGACAGTGTAAGAGCATCGACGTGTATGAATACTGGAAGATTTCTGAAAGATGAGCCATTACGAGGGCACTATCGATTATATATGTGTATATATAATCTCATTCTCATTGATTGATTAGACCTATATAGAAATATGGATAGATGACTTGCTAAGAGCCATTAGCGCGCTTGAGAACTCAGTAGAAGCCAATCCCATATTCCCATCCCCTTTCTCCAATTCTCTCCTCCTCACGAAATACTGGCTCCACTTGCGATCCGAACATAGCTTTTCGAAGATGACCATCGGTTCAGCTGCAACTGGAGCCATGAGCATGGATTTGGTGTCCATTTACCGAACCCGAACCTCTAGCATGGGTCTTGCATGTTCACCTCCAAGCATCGGCAAAATGTGCTTCTTCACCAAATCCGCCGCCAGCAGCAGCCTGCTCAGGATTCCCAGGTCGCTCTCTGTCAGAGTCTTCTTTATCTTCCTTGGGTCCTCGTACAGCTTCAAAGTGGTTGACACTAGTGATGATCCTTCAATTTTGAAAAATGAATCTGACAAGCTTCAACTAACGAACGTGCTAGCTCCTCTTTATATACCCTATGTTTGATTCACTTGTATTTCTTTGGTCTGAAATTATCTAGTGGAATATATATGTGCGTGACAAAGTACAGGACTTGGGGAGCAACCCGCTCCAAAATCTCCTTCAATTATAAACTTCCGCAAATATATTGGTGGCTGAGTCTCAATGAAAGCATCATTGCAACGAGTATAAAATCTTGAAAAAAACTACTCTTCAAAAGTTAATTGCTAGAGTTGGAGAACTCAAAACTTTATAAGGTTCTCAACCCTTTGAGATGGTGAGACTCATAACGGCATGTATATAATCACTCTTCAATATGTACAGGAGGAATCTGAATCATAATTAATAAAAGAGAAGCTCCGACAAATATTTAATTATTTCACAAACACTTCTACAAACCGCTGTCTGTTAGGGGTTCACCATAACGTCATATGTACATGCTTAATGATATCACACGCGCACACACAAAATTTAATTCACCCAAAATATCAGTGCAGGAAATTAACTAAAGGTAGTACAAGTATGCTCTGCTGCATGCATATATATAGAACATACACATTCCCAAACACAAGGGAATGCGTCATAGAGGCTATGGATCAAAAGCACATGTCTAAACAACAATAGCAACATAATCCAGCACACCTGCAAATAAAATCAAATTAACAATCGATCAATCCAAACATACAAATCATTATTGAGAGACAGAGAGAGAGAGAGAAAGAGAGTTGAGATTACAGTCCTCTGCAGAAGCCATCGCCCTTTGAATGAGTGTCATCCCTGCTGGCAGCAACTTGCTCGTAAATTCGATTATTGCTAACATGAGGGGCTGCAGCTCTATCAATTCCTCCTCCACTTTCTTTTGACCCATATGCTTCTGCTTCCACAACTCCCAATTCACCTTTCGCAACTTAAATTGATGATATATAATCAGAAACTCTATATTACAAAGACAACAATGATATAGATGGTACAAGATGTTACCTTGAGGCTGCTTTGTGTCTTCGCTACTCATGTTCCAAGCAAAGAGTAAGAAATTACCCCAGGATTAATTAGTTCCACAGCACGAAAGATGAGGATACACACACAAACACACTTGGGATTCAATACCTATGATGTTTTTCTTCCATATATCTTGATCCGCAGAGATAAATATAGATCAGTCTTCAATGTAGTGGAATAGTTAAATTTGGTTACCAGATCCATTATCAAAAAGTAGGTTAACTTTTTTCCCTTTGAATATCCCCTCCTTTGACAATTATATAAGATTTTTGGGAGTATAGTTTTTTTAGCATGTAAGAAATAATTAGCATTTTTGTCTAAAGTTTTATTATAAGCTTCCAATTATGCTCTTATTAAATAAGATGATATGATCTTAATTAATAGATGAGCCAGCTTACCAAGAAAGGCAAATCACTTTGAAAAAAAAGAAGGCAAATTTAATGATATGATTACTTTTTCATAATGTAATAAATTAATGTTTAAATTTTGGTTAAAAGAAGTGCTTATATTTAATATTTAATTATGCTGAATGACAGTTGTGCATATAACCAATAAAAATGAGCGAACTTTACCCATTTTTTATAAGTAAGGGTATCATTAAAAAAATATGTCTACATTGCCTATAGGAAAGCGCGCGAGGGCGATTAAGCTTAAGGAAAGGAAAAGTCCGAATCTAAAAGTAAAAAGACTCATTTTTTGAAGTTTGGTCCTATTTCAGAGTTTTCGACACATACGTACCAAATTCCAGGATTCAGGCTGCTTTCCTCGGATTCCATAGGAATGGAAAGTGAGCAAACAACGAACCAGCTAGGTCCCTGGCTTCGATCCCTGCCCTTTCATCTTCTTCACGATCGGTGCATTAATTAGTCACAGGAGGACACTTCACCAGTTCTCTCAACCCAATCATTTCATAATATCCGGATTATGTACGTGCAACAATATTGAATTAATATATTGCAATTGGTGATGATGAGTACCAAGCAGGAGTGCTTCTATTGTCTTCAACTAGTGATCACTGCAGCAGCATGCATGGATCTTATCGAACAGTGTACCAGAGAGAGGCAGTGTGTGTGTCTGTGTGTGTGTGAGAGAGAGGGAGATTTTAAGATTTAATTTAAGTAAGCTAAGGGTGCATGGTTCAAGTCAATAATACTCTTTTTTGCCAGACAAGTCAATAATACTCTTGGAGTCTAGCTAATGGCATAAACGCTCTCTTGTACAAGTCGAAAGGCACAAGTTCAATTTCACTGATGAGGCCGCTAACAGCCTAACACCTACCTCTCCAAATAAATTAATAAAAATTAGCAGAGATTAGCGCGCTTAAGAACACAGAAGTTAAAGGGGGAAGAATAGGGGTCCCAGTAGAAGCCAATTTCATCACCCTTGTGCAATTCCCTCCTCCTGACGAAATCCTTACTCCACTTGCCGATCAGGACATAGCTTTTCGATGATGACCATCGCTTCAGCAGCAGGTAGTGAGTGGATTTGGTGTCCATGTCCCAAACCCTAACCTTTGTTCTTTCCTCCCTCTCAACGGCCATTGCGTCTTCACCCCCCAGCATCGGCAGAATGTGCTTCCTCACCATGTCCGCCGCGAGCAGCAGCCGGCTCAGGATTCCCAGATCGCTCTCTCTCAGTATCTTCGTTATTTTCCATGGGTCCTCATACATCCTCAATGTCGTCGACACTGATGATTTTGATGATGATCCTTTCGTCTTGCTTTCCTTCTTCAACCTTCTCCAATCTCCCGAGCCTCTTATGCTCGTGTGTTTCCTCTTATTCGTCAGAGACTCCTCAGCGGACTGATGTGGTGACGATGAGCTGTTCATGGTGGAGCACGAGTAGAAGATCGATGAAGCAAGCAATGCTGCTGAGTTGAAGCCGATCGCTCGATGCCGCGACGCGCTGGTACTATTTCTGTTAAGCTAGTTTCCCCATTTCATCGTATATATAAGACTCATGCAATAGTGGGACGATACTATCCAGCCTATGGGGAGTAAATAAATGTAATCCATTTTTGTTTCTTGAGAGAATCTATATTTGTTTTTCACTGCACAACTTGGAGGCTGGAGTATATCATATGTAGATCAAAAGTTTTCTTTGAATGCCATTCAAGAAAAGTTATCTTTGAATGTTTTCGTCATATATATATATATATATGGATATGGATTATTAGACCGTGCATATTGTCATCCAACACACACTCACCTACATATAGGCTATTTACAATTATAATTTATAAGAGACAATCAACCTATACTTTAAAATGTTTTCCATCAAGCCGATCACGATATCACGGCTCCTCACGGCTTTAGACTCATATCACTGCTCATAAGAAATTTTGGGCTCCGTGCACGCGTGCTTCATCAAAGCAGCTCCCTCTCTGACTCTCTCTCTCTCTCAAGCGTTTCAAATTCGAAATCCCTGCACTCAAATTTCAAATCCCCCGAACAAATCACCAAAGCACGGCGGGCAACCCTATTGACTAAAAAAGGAGAGTGATACATGCGAATGTGAGCTTTTTCTGCTCTCACTCCCTTTTTGTTATTTTCTGCCTTTTCAAATCCCTCGCACTCAAGTTCAAATTGAGCATCATGTGCCTATCGTTCTTCAACACTCTACTTCTCACTCCCCTTTTGCTATTTTCTGCTTTTTCTGAGCTGTGATTCGGAGAGTCGACGATGGAGTTTCCCCTCACTTCAAGAACCTGACTCGCACCGGCTAGCTCGCTGTTCTTCTCTCTCGCGAGGCGGTGAACCCCATTGAGCTCCGATCCAGCTCGCACCATCTCTGCTCCGAAGCCACTGTAGGAAATGGGGTTCACTTGCAGCCAACTATGTACAGTGACCTTATATACTGTTATGCTAACTACTATGTAACCTTGAAGTGGATTTTGGGTCTAAAGAGAATGCTTCCATAGTATATGCAGACTTAGCTGTTGACAAGGAGAGGTGACCATTTGAAGATATGAACTTTCTGCTGCTTTATTGATAGCCATTTAGTTTTCCAACTAGAATTTGATTCACTTTCTGCATGTGTTGTAGTTATGAACTTCTATGAAATTAGTGTTTCACAAGCATGAACTTTTATTTATGAGCTTTGCTTGAATGTGGTAATGAAATTTCAAACCGTTTGATGGGCCGGTCCCATCTTACAACCTTATTTATTTTGTAGGGTGGTCGCCTAATAAACGGGAATTGAATGGTGGAAATTATATGAATATGAATCATGGAACTGGTAGAAAGAGGCATTTTAAAAAATATATGCCCTTCATAACCAAAACTCTAGGATCATTTGTCTCTGCATTTTTCTTCTTGATTTTATTTAGCCCAGCAGTCCTAAGAAGCTATTTGTTCTGTCCATGATATTTGTCTGTATGCTTTTAAACCGTTTAATTTAATCATACACAAAAGGTTTTAAGAGCAGAATACTGCTGGCCATAGAGAAGCCAACCTTCTGTAGGAAACATGGCCCAAATAACTGTAACTTCAGGTCATTGACATAGGACATAAAAAGAATAATAATGGACAGTGTTCGTTTCACAGTTAATTCCTTGAGATGAAAGCAGAATTGGGGGATTTAATAAAGGCCTAGAATTATCCAATAAAACTTAATTATTGAAGACATTTACATGTTCGATGCGTGTTTCCATTTGCAATAGTTGTTCATTATACTTGCATGGAAAAAATAGTTCAAATATATGATTGATAATTTAAGTTTAATTTGATAAAGTAGAAGAAAAACTCGATTAAGGAGTTCAATTATTCATTTTTTGTAGTTTGCTTTCTGTTTCTAGGTTTGTTTGCATTGTCTATTGCTATTTATGTGGCTAATTAAATTCCATTTGCATGATTAACAGAAAACTCTGTTGTTCTACAATAAAGTCACTATTTACAAATGTGGGTAAACTTGGTGGTGAAGCTACCATAGAGGCTGTTCGGTTGATTGCTGATCAAGTTAAAGCTCATAATTGCCAACTACATCCTGAATCCATTGAGCCAAGAGTTCCGTCCCATTCCTTTTTTGGTTGATGTGTAGACTTGGTTGACTTTCTGTTTTGCTGATCAAATTGCTATTGCATTCTATATAGTCAAAATTTGTATTGAGTTAAGCCCATTTTCAGGCAGCGTTTTGCCTCAACATTAAGTCGTTTGATATCTTTTTGATCTTGATCTGTAAGTTCATTACTCTGAATACTTCTCCAGGTTTTCCTCTCTCTTTCATTTGATGAGGATCTAAGGAAGTTAGAGAAGACAGACGATGATCATAAAGTAAAAAACAAGAAAAATAAAAAAAGAAATATGGATGCATCGAATCAATTGCAACAGAATGGAAGAAAGAAAAGTAAGAAGGAATTGATGTCAAAGATGAGAGAGGAGGTATTTTTTCATCCTTAAGAATGACTTTATTGCTCTGGCTAAGCATATCCTTGATTATATTATAGAGTAATGCCTTTTGTAGGTTTAAGCTGATTATAAGGCAGCATCTTTTACACCAGATGTTATGGAGCAGAGACAAATGCAATCTGAATTCTGAAATACTATCTGTAGTGTTTGAGACATATTTTCATGTTTTAAAGCACACAATGGAGTCCACAGCTGTCAAGTTTGTTCTTATATTACATGTATTTTGGGTTTCATTGAAGCTTTGACATCTTATGGATGTGAATCCATAAGTTTCTGTCTAGATAATTGATAACTCTGCTCTTTTTTTGGCTTAGGCCTGAAGCAAATTCTGGAACATCATCTGATGCAAGTGGATCCCACCCATTGCTTGCTCCATGTCTTCAAGGACTAGGAAAATTTTCGCATTTGGTTTATCTTGATTTCATGAATGATCCTATGATCCATCTGAAAAAGCTTGCCTGTAGCAGTAGCAACCAGAAGATATTATTCCTAGGCTGTTAAACACTGTTACACCACCGAAACATACCTTGAATTGCTTGGCTCCTTAATCCTGTTAGTCTTGTAGCACTAACCTCATTCAAACATAGACCACCAGTATACAAGTACACGTGATATTCTAACAAAGTTTCTGCTTTGTTCAGATGGGCAGAAGCTACAATCGATTGATCCTAACAATACTTCTTGCATCTCAGATGATTTTATGTACACATATAAAAGCTTCCTTTAATGCATCTCAGTTATTTTTGGCTTAGTTTTCTGGAGAATGGGAAGATCACAGACTCCAATACAAGACAGAATGGGATTACTTCAGGTTTTTTTCTTTCGTTCCTATTTCCTGGTCGACTGGCTGCTAATCTACATGGCAGAGGAACTTTGACATTTTTTGATGCACTTTTGGCTATTAGCCTCTACATGATTCCATTAGGTCCCTGTCTTAAACTTTTGGTGTGACTTTTGCAAACTTAATTGAGAGTCTGGCAATTATGAGTATAAACAAATTGAGTAGGCACAAATTGTCCATAATTTTTACAGTCACAAGAATTACAGTTCCTGTGGAATCTGTTTTAGTTTGCCTTTCTGTACTCCTTACATAATTGGTATTCACATGTTGCTGCAATAAACACAGCTATGGCTGCTCTTACAAAGATTGTTGGAGTGTTTCCAAAGGAGCGTGCAATTGTAGATAGAGAACGTGCAAAAGGCTCCTATTCATTGGGTCCTTATCTGTTTTCAAAATTGCTGGCTGAGATTCCTATCAGAGCAACTTTTCAACTGATGTTTGGTGCTGTTTTGTACCTTATGGCACGTCTTCATCCTACCATACTGAGGTCAGTTACCAAAGTCAATCATTATCATCAACAGTTGCAATTTCTTTCACTTTTTCTGTGAATTTTTTGACTGTAGATTATATGTTTGTTTGCCCCTAATATCATGAGAAAACAAAGCACTGATTGTGGTTAAAATTCCGTTGTGGTCTTTGGACAGGATTATCAAAATAATTCGTTTCCTTTACAGTAGCTGTAATGAATTTTAGAGGGGGGATTAATGACTTTCCTAAAACTACTAGATATAGGTCTCATTTGTTGCATAGAGTTTGAAATGATTCGCATTGTTTATTGATTTGGTCACAATGAAAATGATTTATCTTTATTCCAACTACATCTCATGATTTAAATGTCAATAATATACCTTTCTTATCTCTTGAAAGGCATAAACAAATATATCGTTCATTCATATAATAGGATGCAGTTCATTCATATAATAAAGCAAGAAAACTGTTTTATTATTTTTTGTTTTTAAGCATTTGTAGATCGTTCTCATTTAAGTGACAGATAATAAAATCTTTCTCATTTATGTCCAATGGTGGCTAATGAGAATGTTCACTATTTAGATTTTATTTGAGGTGTAAAAGCAAGAGCTATTTGAAATGTTATGTCAACTTCATATTTGTTCAATGCGTAGGATTTGAACTCAAAGGCAGTTATTTCATATCTTGAGCTTCCCCTCTACTTTTGGTTAACAGACATTTATGGAAGTGTAACTATTGCAGGAAACTTGAGAGAGAGGGAGAGGGGCTCATGGGCTTAGTTGGTAAAAAAAAGCAAAAGCAAAAGCATTTTTATATTTCCATCCTTGGAGTCTATTGTTATCTGAGAATTATAAAGTGAATTTCTTCCGAATCCCATATTTGAATGCTACTTTGCATTAGTGATAACGTTTGTCATTGTATATCAGGATTGAGTGCAACTTATCGTAACCTTCTATTGTTTTGGCCATTTTTTACCTTTGCTACTCAATTGTTTGCTTTATAGGCTCTTATTAAATTGCAACTTTTCCAGCTAATGATGTCTACTCTTTTTTTTCCTTATCAAGTATACTATGCTCTATATCATTCTTTATATTCAATTGTATTTTGATTGCCTAGCGTTTAGCTTTTATAAGATTCAATGCAAGAGGCTATTATGTGTTTCATTAGTAAAATTTAATGGTT
Source organism: Vachellia pachyceras (assembly GCA_025593235.1). Classification (NCBI taxonomy): domain Eukaryota; kingdom Viridiplantae; phylum Streptophyta; class Magnoliopsida; order Fabales; family Fabaceae; genus Vachellia; species Vachellia pachyceras. The sequence goes on from JANTPZ010083597.1 coordinate 32,461, forward strand.
CTAGAAATTTTGTTTGATATGCTTATATAGTACAGAAGGTTGAGTTGTTTTTTAATTGAAATTAAGATGAAATAATTTTAAATTTATACCATTTGGCTGACTCACGTGCTGCCCATTATCAAAAGGGTATATACTAGAGGGCTTCATCAATGGCACCAAATCTTGCCCTCCTCAATTCCTCACAGAAGATGGTCAAACCAAAATTAACCTAGAATTTGAAGACTGGGAAGCCACTGATAAACTCCTATTTGGGTGGCTACTCAACACTATGACACTAGAAGTGTCTGCAGAAATGACAACGGTTTCTACTTCTTCTGGTTATGGACATCTGCCAAATAGCTAGCAGGAGCACAAAACAGATCACGCTTATTAATGTTGAGGTCTGAACTCCAGCGCACCAGGAAGGGTGCACTCAAGATAACCGACTACCTAGCCAAAATCAAGGGGATAGCAGAACAGCTTGCGCTTGCAGGAAGCCCAATTTCTCTTCCAGACCTCATAATTCAAGCTCTCTCAGGCCTTGATGGAGAATACAATCCAGTAGTTGTTCAACTTTCACACCAAGCATACTCACTCACCTGGATCGATCTTCAAACTGCCTTATTCACCTTTGAAGCAAGGCTTGAACAGCTAAATCAACTCAATTAACTGTCTATCAACAACTCCTTTGTCAATGTTGCACGATCAAGCACTACATCTAGAGCAAATTGGAGAGGTGCTCGGACAAGTAGGGGCAAACGTGGTCATGGAAATTGGGCTCGTGGTGGCCGCACCTACAGCAATGACAGCAGAGATGAGGAACGCCCAAACTGTCAACTGTGTAAAAGGTATGGACACACAGTACAAACCTGTTTTTATCGATTTGACCGAACCTTAATGCCTCCATCCGAAAAAACACATTCTGGAGGAAAGAAAATTGCAGACTACAGCAACATAGAATCGGACATCGCGTACTGGCCAACCCCTGAAACAGTTTCGCATGATGCGTGGTACCTAGATAGTGGAGCAACCAGTCGTGTCACAAATGATGCAAGCAAACTTGATAATCCAATGGATACAAATGGTAAGGTCACTATTACTGTTGGTGATGGACATAAAATTAGTGTTTTAAAAAATAGTTCCTCTACCCTTACAAATATTCCCAACAAGCTAATTAAACACAGGGAGGTTTTATTCACACCAGACATCAAGAAAAATTTATTGAGTGTTTACAAGGTTGCCCGTGACAACAAGGCAAACGTCACTTTCAATACTAATAGTGTATTTGTTAAGTCTCAGGAAACAGGGGAGATGTTACTCACCGGGTACCCAAGTAGTGGTGGCATGTTTCAAGTCTGCAACCAACCTTCAAGCGATAATGCTATCCTCGTCTGTGCCGTCGATGGATCTGCTGTAGTAGACAAAAATAAAATTATCTTTAGTAAAATGTTTTGGCATTGTAGGCTTGGTCACCCAAATGACCGAGTACTCAATCACACAATAAGCAGCTGTAATTTGAAAGTTTCTAGTGATAATAAAGTTTTGTTTTGTGAGTCATGTAAATTTGGCAAATCTCATTCCTTACCATTTAAAAAATCAAGTTCACATGCATCTAAACCTCTTAAGTTAATACACACCGATCTGTGGGGGGCCTCGCCACTCTCTTCAATTAACGGTTTTCGCTACTACATTTTGTTTTTGAATGACTTCAGTCGCTACTCATGGATATATCCGCTCAAAACTGCCCTCACCACTCTCTTCAATTAACGGTTTTCGCTACTACATTTTGTTTTTGGATGACTTCAGTCACTACTCATGGATATATCCCCTCAAAACTAAGGATGAAGCATTACCTACTTTTCTGAATTTTAAGAAACTTGTTGAGAACCAATTCGACTACAAGATTAAAACAATCCAAAGTGATTGGGGAGGTGAATACAGAAGCTTCACTAAGACCCTTAGTGACTCCGACATCCAGTTTAGACACTCATGCCCTCACACCTCAGCGCAGAACGGTCGAGCGAAAAGAAAACATAGACATATTGTAGAAACTAGACTCACTATGCTTGCTCAAGCAAAAATGCCACTGCTCTATTGGTGGGAAGCCTTTCACACAGCTACAGAGTTAATTAACAGGTTGCCTACAGGTGTGCTTGGTGGCATATCTCCTATTCCAAGCTTCTAGGAAAACAACCAGACTATAATGCTCTCAGAATATTTGGGATAGCCTGCTACCCATGCTTACGCCCCTACAACGACAATAAATTGCAATACAGAACCACAAAGTGCGTCTTCTTAGGCTACAACAATGCTCACAAGGGTTACAAGTGTCTAAACTCCACAGGTAAAATCTACATCTCTAGACATGTGGTCTTTAACGAATCAGAATTTCCTTGGTCTACAAGTTTTCTGGATAAAAGAAGAGTACCTGAAGATCTTGTCCATCCAGCAGCTTTCTTTTGGCCTCCACAACCTGTCCAGACTTGTTCCTCAGCTTCAGGTGCTATTCAGCATGAAGCCACGCCCCTAAGAACGTCCCAACCAGTGAATCTGCACATCGACCCTACACAATTCGGTGCCACTTCCCCAGAAATGTCTCAGCTCGGCCAGTCAGTTTCTACCTCTATATCAGACACATCTAATCATATTTCTCCTTCCCAAAATGTATCCACATTACCACACCCACCAAATCATCCGCCAGCACACAGAATGGTCACCCGCAGCAAATCTGGCATATACAAACCAAAACTACCCTTTATTGGCACTATTTCCACCACACCAACACCACCAAAAGAGCCTCGGACAATGAGGGAAGCACTCCAAAATCCTACATGGAAAGAAGCTATGCTCAATAAGTACATCGCACTGCTCAGAAATGAGACATGGAAGTTAGTTCCAAATTCAAAACAGCACAAAATAATTGATTGTAGATGGGTCTTCAAACTTAAACCCACAATAGATAGAACCACCTTCAAACCCAAGGCGCGACTCGTGGCAAAAGGGTTCCAACAGGTTGGAGGTGTTGACTTCTATGAAACGTTTAGCCCTGTTCTAAAGGCTACTACACTACGCTTCGTCCTCACCTTGGCGGTTACATTTGGATAGCAACTCAGGCAGGTTGATATAAACAACACCTTTCTTAACTATGACCTCGAGGAATGTGTTCTAATGAGACAACCAGAAGGGTTCACCTCCACTAAATACCCCAATCATGTATGTCTCCTTCAAAAGGCATTGTATGGGCTATGACAGGCTCCCCGGGCCTGGTATGATAAGCTGCGAGCAACCCTTCTAAGCTGGGGCTTCCTCAACTCTAAATGCGACACCACACTCTTCTTCTTGAAGAACAAAGCCTTCATCCTCCTTGTCTTAGTATATGTGGATGACATTATCATTACAGGCAGCTCAAATAAGGCGTTGGACACATTTATACGACTATGAAACTCTCACCTCGCACTGAAGGATCTCGGGCAACTACGTCAATTCCTAGGTGTTGAAGCTTGTCGGGACACTACAGGACTATACCTAAAGCAAGAGCAGTACATCCAAAATCTCCTCGAACGCTTTTCAATAGACAGATCCTCTCTGGTACCTACCCCCATAGTAGTCAACAAGCATTATTCTAAGGAAGATGGAGAACCAATGAGAAATCCCACTGTGTTTACACTACTAGAAAATCACGTTTTAGCGAGAAAAATTAGCGACGACTTTGAAATTCCTCTCTAAATAACCCAATTAGCGAGGAATTTAGCGAGGAATAGTAAATTCCTCTCTAATGTCCAAATTAGCGAGGAAAATTAACGACGACTTAGATATTCCTCTCTAAAATGCTCAATTAGCAAGGAATTTAGCGAGGAATATTATATTCCTCTCTAATTTTCAAATTAGCGAGGAAAATTAGCAGCGACTTGGATATTCCTCTCTAAAATGCTCAATTAGCGAGGAATTTAGCTAGGAATATTATATTCCTCTCTAATTTTCAAATTAGCGAGGAAAATTAGCGGTGACTTGAATATTCCTCTCTAAACTACTTAATTAGATTGGAATTTAGTAAGGAATATTATATTCATCTCTAATTTTTTAAATTAGCAAGGAAAATTAGCAACGACTTGGATATTCTTTTCTAAATTCTTAATTAATGAAAAATTTAATGGGAAATATTATATTCCTCTCTAATTTTTCAAATTAATGAGAAAAATTTTTTACTATAATATTGAGTTATTCATATTCATTTTTAGCATGAAATTTAGAGGGATAAAGGAGTTAATATATTGTTTAAATTTTGGAGGTTTAATAAAATATGACCATTTTCCCTCTTATTTCATTTTCCCTATAATTTCAATTTCCCACCACTTCCCCTCTTATATTTCCCTCTTATATTTTAATTTTTCATTCAAATTTTGGAGACAGCTTTCTATAACGCACAAAATTTCTCGCGGGCTAGCACATGGCTTTCTATCAAAATTCCTGGACCACTATCAAATCACACGCGTTCCAGCTTCCTCTCTACCCGTCAGTCGTCACCGTCGCCTTCCAGCTTCCATCTTGGTGAGTTCAATAGATTATGCAATCTTCTGTGTTTTGCAAATATGGGTTTTCTTCCCCAGATTATGCAATCTTCTTTGTGTTCATCTCACTCTGATTTGAACACTCTATTTTGAGTTCTACATAGTTGAACTGACGGCTTGCTTAGGGTTTCTACACAAGTACCCTCAAGACGTAAGGACATGTTTGTTTCAATGTGGCACTTCACCTCTCTCTCTCTCTCTCTCTCTCTCTCTCGTCCCTTCTGGTGGGTTTTGCCTTTTGGGTTGCATTTCGCATCTTATTTTTAGGAATTGAGCTTGAGTTTTCAAATATTTTCAAAACCATTTGAGTGATTTGCCACCAGCAAGTCCCTTTCTTTTTATTAATGAATTGGATATGAGAATTTCTTTTTCTTTGATTTTGGTTTCTTAGATCCAGAGAGGTTTGCTCAGAGGTTTCGCCATTGTTCATAATTATAGGTATGGATTTTTGTTTAATACTCCTATACATGGATTGTCCTTAGCCTTTCCTGGTGCTGTAAGCTCCGATTTTTATCTCTTTATTTCACTTTTTTCATTTTAATTTCAATCTCATTCTTCTTTTCTTGTTGCTAAAATTTTAAAAGTATTCAGGCCAAAGCAGACTTTTATACCGGCCAGGATTTAAGCAAGCCATGCAATCGTTAAGGATGAAAGCTACCTTAACTTGATTCCACCCTTATTTCCAATCAACGAAACCTTGGGCTTTTCTTTCTTTCTTTTTTTTTTTTTTTTGAAAAAGAAAGTGGGATATAAACCTTCGATCAGTGCGAGGTTATATTATATTCAAAAAGCAGTATCTTACTAATCTTTATCTATTGGAATGAGTGATTCTTGTTTTTGGGGGGGGGTGAAGAATGATATCAGGTTTTAGGAGAAGATGATAAATGTCTGATGGCTATATCTGATAAAGGCTAGGAGTTTATGTTAATAATGCTGTTCTAGAGGGTAAGGTATATTCCTCTTTGGAATCTCTCATGAGTTCAGAAGATGGAGGTTTGGTGACTACATTCTTGGTTCACTGTTTTGATTTTTGATGTTGATGCTTGTATGTTGACTTTGATGTTTACAATCTAGCACAAGATGTGAAGATGGAATCAAGTCAATATTTGCACTAGATAACAATGGTTGGGTTAATAGTCCTTGTTGAAATCACAATATTGAATATAAAGAATGAAATGGGGCCCAATGTTATTTGGAACAGAATAATGCTTATTAATCTTGCTGTGATGAGAAAATCTCTTTGGAAATAATTATTGCCATATCTGAACCAATACTACTGTTTTTAGATTGATTTGGCATGAATTGTTTGATCTACTTTGCTTAATTGGCTGATTTGCTGAAGCCTCGGGGTGATATAGGATGTATCAGTAGCATGCCAAGTGGCCAACTGTTGTTGCTTGCATGAATTGTCATTTTGTTTTGAATAAGGTATATCTATTTAAAGAGTTGGAGGACTTGACATTAAATCTTCATCATATATTGTATGCGCATGTGGATGTTCATCCACTTCCATGTTCCAACCTTGTTTTCAATATACTTTCCCTCCAGTGAAAGTAGTACCTTCTCTGTTGGCTCAGTAGTAACGCACCCTCATCACTATTTGATCCTAAGATAGGCCAGTTTCCTCAAACAAGTCTAGAACAGTTATTGACCTCTGTTTTTCAATGTTTTTCTGGAATACTTCAGAAATTCTTGACCCAGAAGTGAAGATCCTGAGTCTTCGAATCAAATCTAGCGGCAGACCTGATATTGTTCTTCCAATCCCAGAGAATGGAAATCCCAAGGGTTTGTGGTTTACATTGAAAGAAGGTAGCCATTACAAGCTGGTTTAGCTTTCCATGTCAACAATAATATTGTTTCACGCCTCAAATACACCAACATAGTGTGGAAGATCGGGATCCAGGGTAATTTTTATCTCTCTCTCATATAATAACAAGTAATAAACTGTGTTGCAAGTCATAAATAAACATGAATGATCATGTCAAGTTTCTATAACTAATCATGCTACCCCTGCCATGCACTAGCTTCAATGTCAAGTTTCTCATTACTGAACCTTGTTACAGTTGACAGTACTAAGGAGATGATAGGAACCTTTAGTCCCAGGCTGAGCCTTTCACCCATGAGATGCATGAAGAGACAACACCTTCTGGGATGTTTGCTAGAGGATGCTATTCAGCTAGAAGTAAGGCAATTCCAAAGTATTAAGCACTTCTCATTTTTTTGAAGGAAGTATAAAATTTGGTTGCCAAAGTAATTTCACCAGAGTGGATGAGCAAACCATGGTGACTGACACAGTTACTTTCATATGAGTTTCTTACTTCCCTTCTAATTTACTCTTTTGCACCTACCTTGAGAACAAGAAATGTAAATGACAATTATTTTATTTTGTTGAACAATTGTAATGATAGGCATTACATGTTTGCTCAGTTGTTGTATTATTAGGATGTGCCTTGTTGATTAATTAGATTTTTACATTTTCAATTGATTTTGGAGGATGATATCAAAGCTGTATCATTTATGGGTCCAATTGTGGTAAGTTTGGTGCTTTAGCTTTTATTTCTACATTGTTTGGTTTGTGGCATATTTAGATTGCTTAGTTGCCTAATTCAATAAACAATGATTGGGTTATTTGGAGTTTTTAACTTTTAACTTTAATTCTATGCTTATCGTTAAAGACATTATGTACTTGATATTACTATTTAAAATATGTTTTTTTGAGTTAATTGTGTTATTAAAATCCTGTATAGATATTTATAAAATATTTTTTGTAAAATACGTCATGAATTTATATATAAAATGAACGACGGATTTAGCGATAGAATTGACAAATATAGATATTATTTAGTGATGGAATATAAAGCATTTAGCAACGGAAAAGTAAGGTACAATATTACCATTTTAGTGATGGCATTTGCTTAATTAGCGACATAATTTGTTTAGTTAGTAATGGAATTTGTTAAATTAGCGACGGATTTAGCGACGGAATTTTTCCTCGGTAATTCCGTCGTTAATTAGCGAGGGAAAACGTTCGTCGCTAATTCCGTCGCTAAATTTAGCGACCCTCGTTTTAGTGACGGATTTTTTCCGTCACTAAATTTGATTTTTCCGTCGCTAAATCTGATTTTTCTAGTAGTGTTAGACAAGCAATGAGAGGTCTACAGTACCTCGTCAACACTAGACCCGACATCATGTTCGCCGTCAACAAATTGAGTCAATTCCTTAGGTCCCCGACTGAGGTTCACTGGAAGGCAGTAAAGAGGATCTTTAGGTACTTGAGAGGAACGACGACCTTGGCACCTCATATCAGGCCAACAATACACCTCGCTCTCCAAAGCTTCTCGGACACAGACTGGGCAGTCTGCCCTAACAATCGGCGCTCGATTGGGGGATATTGTGTGTATCTTGGTGACTCATTGATCTCTTGGTCGTCGAAGAAGCAACCGGTGGTAGCTCTCTCTAGCGCCGAGTCGGAATATCGGTCGCTCGCCAAACTTGCAACAGAACTCGCCTGGATTTAGTCACTCATCGGCAAGATTAGGCTCCATCTTTGACAACCGGCCATTGTGTGGTGCGACAATCTCAGTGCCACCGCGATTGCATCAAACCCAGTTCTTCACGCACAGACCAAACATATCAAGCTGGATGCTCACTTTGTGCGGAATCGAGTTCTAGGTCACAAGCTGCGCGTGAAGTACATTCCTTCATCTGAGCAAATAGCCGACCTCTTCACGAAAGCTCTCTCAACCTCAAAGTTTTGGGCCGTTGTGTACAAACTTGGACTTGTGAAGCTACCAGACACAAGTTTGAGGGGGAATGTCAAGACAAAGCCCAAAATCACGCTAGGCCCAGCTGTCAATAAGCCCAACGAGTAGTCTGAACTATTTTGAATTGGTTCTATTCCTATTAAGTAGCATCGTGTTGTTAAGGATCCTATTATTATGGATCTAGTTTCTATATGTTAGCAAGGGCTCCGTGCCTCTATAAATAAATGTACAATAAAGCTGTAAATGTCAAGCCATTGAAATATATTTGTCTTCGTCAGCTTCTCTTTCATTTCCTTAACTACTATAGAATATATGCCCTTAGTGGGGTGGGCCTTATATTAATCAAGCCCAGCTGATACAATTGTATAAAGAATAAACCACTAACTCTTACATTCCCTATAAGTTTGGTACGTAAAGATATCAACAGCACCTAACTTGTTCAGCATTCTTCTCTCGATTTCTTTTCCTTCTACTTTTGTGAGAATATGTGCCTCTTGATGCCCAAATTTTACATGTGTATAACTTTATTAGTTTATCTTGGAGTTTCTCTAGGACAAAATGTCAATGTTTACGAAAGACTGAGCCGGTAGCTATGTAAATCGCAGCTTTACCATCTCAGTGGACATTGACAGGCATTAGATGACTAATTTTTAACTCCTTCAATAAACCCACGACCCGTACAATCTAACTGCAGCTCCCAAAGCTTTATATTTAGCCTCGACTGATGATCTAGAGGCAACACTTGATTTCTTGGTTTTCCACATAATGAGGGATCCGCATGACTTGATTAAACATCATGTTACAGACCTTCAATTTGTTCCACATGCTCCACAATCCGAGTCATAGAAGTAATCCAATTCAGATCGTTTGTTGAGCACATCAACACCCCACAAGTAGGATTTTGTTTAAGATACCAAACCACAAGGGCTACAACCATGTGAATCTTTATAGGATTGTGCATGAATTGACTTAAAGCTTGCATAGGAAAAGATATATCAGGTGGTGTGAACCCAATAGGAAAAGATTCCAAGAACCCACAGCTAATCTGAAATATATGTACTCCAAGAAAGTTAAATAAAGGTTAACGATCCACTTAAACCCTTGAACACAAAAGAACAAAGACCCTAAGTGTTGGAAGATGCCACAAGGTTGATTAAACATTGATAAGTCGTTAGCCCAATAAAGAACTCTAGAGAGAATCCTCTCTCAAGAAGCTTCTTTAATTCTCTTGACTCTTGTTCTTATGATCGATCTACTTAGAATTTGAAAATGCATATTTGAATTTAATGTGTCATGTTGGATCCCATTATCAGGGAGAGTCAAAATTATATATATATATATATATATATATATAATAATCGACCTACTAAGCCCCTGTACTTTCTAAGTTCTTTAATAGATCCTCCTTTTTATTCTTGCCTTCTTCATAAGCTAATGGTATTAGTCCTTGTGTCATAGGTAAATCAAGTGGCCTACATCCACTCATTCCTGTGTTTGCTAGTAAATCTAATATATATTTCCATTAAGACAATAATTTCTTTGTTAAATCTAGCCATTTCTATACCAAAAAAAATATTTTGATATTCCAAGATCTTTAATCTTAAAATTACTGTGAAGAAAGGCTTTAACTTCTTTTATTCTATGTTCTGAACTCTTTGTAATAAGCATATCATCTATATAAACTAGTACATATACCACATCATCATGATATGCTCTAGTGAAAAGTGAGTAATCGTACTTACTTTGATTGAATCCTCCTTGCGTTAGAGCTTGGGACAGTTTGAAATGCCACTATGTTGAGGCTTGTTTAAGCCCATATAATGATTTATTTAGTTTACATACCATGTTCCCCTATACTCTTCAACCCTTGGGGTATAGTCATGTAAACTTCTTTATTTAGATCATCCTGCAAAAGAGCATTGTGCACATCCATATGGTATAGATTCCATTCATTCACAGCAGCCAATTTAAGTACAATCCTTATAGTAATAATTTTGACTACAGGTAAAAATGTCTCATGATGATCAATGCCTTCCCTTTCGGTGTATCCTTTAGCCACTAACCTAACTTTATATTTGTCTATCTCTTCATTTGTTTTATATATTTAATTTTATAATCACATGCATTTGCATCCTATAGGCTTCTTCCCTTTGGGAAGGGGGACTATGGTCCATATGTGGTTAAGTAACAGGGTCAATATTGCACGGTATACTCATATGAGAACAAGAGATTTGAGAATAACTCATATAATTTTCAATAGGGTATAAACTTTTACCTCTGAATGTCTCACTGTTGGTCTGTGCTATATTACATAGATAATCTGTGGACCAAATGGGTGGTCTACTTTACCTTCTCGATCTGGTGGTAGATGAAATAAAGTCTGGTATGGGAATTTCTCTCATATGATTCGTATCTTCTGGGTCAGACTCAACATGTTTATGGAGACCACAATCATTCTGAAAATCTGTAGCACCAGTGTCAAAATAGAACAGTTTTTTCTCCTCTATATTTGCTCCCACTTAGTTAAAAGGTAAGTTGTTTTTGAAGGGAAATGTATCCTCTTAAAAGACAACGTGCCTACTGACCAAGATATCCTTAGTATACAAATTAAGAAGGATAAACCCTTTCTAATTACGAGGGTCTCTAATAAGTACACAATGAAATGATCTAGGTTTGAATTTATCAGAAACATTTAAATTAGTTGCATAAGCCAAAGAACCAACACCCGTAAATCATTATATTTAGGTAGTGTGCCATAAACACTTTCAGAAGGAGTTTGATAATTGAGGACTTTGGAGGGAATGCGATTAACCAAGTAAGCAACCATTTGAAAAAATTCCCGAGACTGCAAAAATACACTCCTACCAATCTGCATTAAAGTTCTATGCTTCCTCTCAACAATGCCATTTTGTTCTGGTGTGTAGGGACAACTAGTTTCATGAATAATGCCTTTAGTAAAAAATAACTCCAAAATTCTGAATTAGTAAACTCTTTCTCATTATCACTACGTATTTTGTTAACAGAAATATCAAATTGATTCAAAACATGCACAACAAAATGCTTAATGTGTTCGGCAACCTCATATTTGAGTTCCAACAACAAAAGTTCATATGGCACTACAACAAATTTATTATTTTTTCCGAAACAATGTTTGCATACACAAATTAAAATTACGCGCATATTCATATATGACCTCATATTACGGCCCTATCCAATTGAGGATCTCACCCCCTTCCAATCCACATTAAACATCTTTGGTTGAACCATGTCCATATGTGTGTGTAACTGTGTATAGGTGCGCGCGCGCATGCTCCCCTATCAAACTATTACATGACACGACATTACAATCCTTGTGCAATTATATCTTTTCATTTTTAATTAATATTCAATAAAATCATTTCATATTCAAGACAATCAAAAGACAGCCCCAAATACATATCCACTTCTTGATTTTTAACATTTAGAACTAAAACAAACTCTTTAAGTTGTTCTAATATTGAAGATCAAAGAGAGTGTATATGTATACACACACGTTTAATACCTACGTATGTAAGACTTGATAAAAGCTCGACTCAAATTCGTCCTCTGCCTATATGCGTTCCTTGGAGAGGACATATACGTAGAGTGCTGCATAATAACTCATAAGAGCAGCTGCTGAGACGAGCAGGTTTTAATTATATCAAATTAATATCCTGTTCTGGATTCTGCAGATTTCCAGAATTGAACAGGCCTGCTTGTTAACAGCCGTGGAAGGTGAAGTTTGATTTCCATAAAGCTAAATCAGGTAATGAATTATGAATGTGCTACTTCAACCATGCTCTGCTTAGATGTGCCATGGTCTCTGCCAATCTGTTCTTTGCATTTAAAGCATGTCCTCTATCTTAATAACCCATGGAAAAAAAATGATGGATGGTTGCATAATCTTCCCTCACCAAAGAACTCAATGATCGAGGCTCCTCCTATCTCCACATGCACGTCCTTCTTCAATCTATTTCAAATTCAACTAAATACTCCTTGTGATGAGATATACATTGAGTATCGATTGATTATTTGATTTCACGTTCCTTTGACAGTTTCTAGCTGTCTTCTGCAAGCTAGCCGCTGCTCCGCTTAGTAAATGTTCATCAAGTCAGAAAAGAAATTGATATCATCATCATCATTATCAGATGGAGGCATCCCATTCCCAGATGTTAGGAGCTGCAGAAGAATGCCAGAGCTGTGAATCCAGATGGACCATGGACGTGGGGTCGCCCACGCACGAGGATGTGGAACAAGATGAAGGAGGAGACAGGACGAAGGCTGGAGAAGCAGCTGAAGATGATGAAAGCGATGGCTCTATATGGCTTCTGATGCTTCGTCTTGGCCGAGTCGTCATCATATAGCTAGGAGGCCACCTGGTGGAAGAGGAGGACATGGCCAAAGAAAAGGAAACAGGTGTAGAAGAAAGAGAAGATCTAGTTGTGTGAGATGAAAGTGAGAATACGATGATTAGGGAAGAGATGGAACAAGGGTTCGTGTGTCATGAGTGTTGCCATTACTGCAGATGTCTATTCTGTATCGTCCGTGTCCGTGTCTGAGCATCACTCCACCTCTGATCTGTTGTGCCTAATTAACTTTGTTTCTCTTTTTCTAACTCAATCTTAGTGCAGTCGATCGGATTCTCATGCAAGATTCTTGTCTCTAAACATTTACCAAAACAAAAGGCCCACATTTCGATTTCATATTTTATAGTATTTAGTTGCAATTTTGAAATTTATAATTAGAATTTATTTTTACATTTCCTTAGAGTTACCATATATACATATTTAAAAGTAATAACTTGATTGAAATTCCTTTCATACAACAATAATATATTGGATTTTTTTTGGCAAACTGGATTTATTTAGATATTTTCAGATTTAAATATACATAAATTGTTAGCAAGTCTAGAAGTCATTTGGTAAAAAAAATTAAATAAACTTAAAAAAAAATTTCTAAGGTAAATAAACGCCAATGAAAAGTAATCTTATTTAAAATACAATGTAAGTACTAATTGTATAATACAATCATCCAGTCCCAAGGAAGGGAAAAAACATCCTTTTTTTTTTATGGTGCAACGATCCATCACGTTGCATGTATTAAAAGAATGTTGGATGTTGGGCTTTCAGTCCCATGTTGTACCAAAGACAATAATCTATAGTCGAGCACTCAAGCTCGATATGATGATACCATATCCAAGAAGTAAAATATTGATGATGAGTTTAAATAGTAGTATTAAAATTTTTATGAACCTTTTTGATTTGTGTTAGTGATGATATGATATATTCATATTACAATTAAAACAGTCACACATCATGTATACAGATCAAAACAGATTTAACCACGAGTATGAGGTGTCTCGTACCTGTGGAACCCTTCACGGGCAGGGTACGAGTTGCCCCACCGGCAGCTCCGTCCACCCATTGCTCCCCGCTACACATGAGATGAAAGGCGCAGATGGGCCTGTTGAACGCATTTGGACCCTTGTTTATTTACCTTTGTCATCTCTATACCTTTCAAAATACAAGTCTTTTTTTTATAATAAAAATTCAAGTCTTGCTTCTTTTTTTTTTTTTGCCAGAAAAATACAAGTCTTGTTTGTAGAATAATACTTCATAGGTTATTTAGCATTTCTTACACAAACGTTGACCTGCCACGGGCAGCAGACAAGAAACATTAACCTTGAAAAAAAACGTTGACAATAAAAATAAAATATCGCCAACTGCTTTTTTTTTTAATATAATCTAGACCACCACTTTGGAGCGGAAATTGAAGACATCCGCCAGCTGATCTACGGAGGTGGGACCTTCGAAATATTTAACACCGGTCGGGAGCTAACTGAATGTGCAGACATGTTGGCTATGATGCGAGCTCATTATCAATGCTCCGGGTGTAATACCGATTTGTAGGCATATAGCTATTTACTGGATAAGCGTTTTGCTGAGGGCAGCATGTCCACTGTTTAGGTAGAAAGTATATGTATGGGTAGATGATCATTTTTGCCCTGGAAGTGTCCGTTTTAGACCACTGAATATCCAGAAGTATTTTTAGGACTAAATTTGCCTTGAAAAGTTTATAAATCATAGCATTTTAAATTTAGAGTAACGAATCTTTAACAGATATTTGCTTTCCACATCTCATCTTCGGCGTATCCAAGTGGGCTTTGGAAATGAAGATACAAATTTGCACTCACTCATTTGAATGAGGTCTATGTTCATTCGAATGAAGGCATCATCTTTAACATATACTAATGAATTCTGGAGATGAATATGCAAATTTACAATTGCTCTTTCAAATGATGTATATATTCATTCGAATGAAGGTCTATGTTCTTTTTGTTTATTTTCTATTTTGTTCAAATGATATATCTCAAACCACATATCCAATTGATTTGAAACTTCTTTCATATGAAACTAGATTCATAATGGGCTTTATAGACACCAAGAGCAATATCAAAGCATTTCATATGGAGGAGATATGAATTTCAAAAATTGTTTGTCACATTTAATACTTCATCACTGTTCCTCACTTTAGTTATCATGTCTTTCAAAAGACACATAAGGTTTGCTCTATTAAGTATTTTGGAAAATGATCAAGTTTGTATTTGCAAGTTGATTGTAGAAAAAGAAGATAAATTCCTCTGACAATCCCAGTGTCTAGTTCAAGACACTACAAGGTCACCTCAGAGGTTCACAGTGGCTGTAAAATTTAATATATGACTTTTATTTAGATCTATTCATTTGGCCTGCTTGTCTCTATCTTCTAGTTTCTACTGAATTTTGTGATTCAAATCCTATTCTTGCCCTTTCATTTTTTAATCAATGGTATGATTTTCAGGGCTGCACTTTTTATGTTATCAGCAATATATGATTTCTAGGGAAGACGTGCGTTGTCAATTTTTTTTTCCTTTTTATTTTGTACAGACCAGACGAAGCGGAGCTATTTGCCAAATCTACACAGCATATTTATAATCAGTTTCGAGATAATTAGGCGGCTTTTTCTAGATCAATGACTGTGCGTTTTTGTTTTAGATATGGAGCTCCCTCCCTTTCTTTCTTCGTCCTTTTGGCAAGTCTAAGCTAAAGCTACACTTAGTCATCAGGCAGAAAGGATGGAGGAGGTAGCACAGGGGAGAGTTTGTACTGGTAAAGACGCAGCTTCACATGGTTTAGTTGATGCTATTGTTGGGCTTTCTCGAGCTATTGCCATAGCGAAATTGAAGGCTAATATACCTCAAGACAGACAGGTTTGCTTAGTAAAACCATTTTATAGGCTGAGCTTGGTTCCAGGTATTGCAAGTTTACTCTATAAATGTGCTTGAGCTATGGCAGGTTTCTCTTGTGGAACTCTCCCGACCTTCTCTTCCAGAGATTTTAAGTGGCGCAGGGAATGCCCTGGTTGAAGCAGATAATACATTGAAGGAACTGCTTCAGGACTTGACATTTTCTGATGGGGTTCAAGCCCGTATGGATGGAATCATGCTTGAGAGATTGGAAGGATATCCTCGCTCCACCCAATGTTGAGGCTGAGGAAGGAGTTCCTTAGTTCCTTGTAGCTTTTGTTGATGGTTTGTTTATTATGCCATCTTCTGTTCTTATGAAGTTGTCCTTCACTCCTCCATTTTGGGCAGAGTAAGGATCCACCTTTCCATAACCTCTGTAACGTATATCCTTGTCCCTGCCATTCCATTACTTGACATGCATTGAATAAAGTGCGGAAATGATGATAGCGCATTTGGATCAAGCAGACTTATATGCATGTTGCCATTTTGCCTGTCCTGCAGATTTTCTACGCACGCAGTTTTCCTTTCAGGGAAATTAAGACCTTTTAAAGCGTGATTAGATTGTGACTCTTGAAAAAAAAATGTCATTCCCTCTTGGTTTATATCACAGGAGAGTATAAATTCTACGTATACTCCCATCTCACTAATGGCTAGAGGGATCATTCTATTGTATATGGTTTTAAACACCATCAACAAGATGTTAAGCCCCATCTTAACATGATTATGAACACCCACAACAAGCCAAACGAAACCTAAACAAATTCAAACCTCTTTGACGTTGACAATTTAAAGGGGAAAAGATTGAGACACTATAATTTATCGATATCATAATATTGCTACTGGCAATAATAAATATTAAAATAATTTATTTGATTTTTTCAAAGAAATAAATATTTTAAATGGGTTATATTTCAAACTCTAATTGAAATCAGAATAAGTTTAAAAAATTAAAAAGAATGCTTATAGATATCTTGATAAAATTATCTTACTGTAGAATTTTAAAATACTCAAATATATCTAACTTGTTAATGAGGCTCGATTGCAATGGAGAGTTATATTATTAAATACTGTGGCTTCAAAAAGAGAAAGAAAAAGAAAAATTCATTAGAAATGAGGAGAAAGTTAGAACATCTTTTCAAGGAAATCTTTCCAACAGCGATGTAGTTAAAATAAAAGGTATTTTAAAATTCATAAAAAAACATTTTAAAATTTGTAAAAAAAATTTACAACTGTATATTCTTTTTAGAATTTGTAAACTACTTTATTCCATTAAATTTCTAGACATACATGTTATTATTTTGATGAAACAAGTAAAATAGGATGGGATTGGATTGCTACTTAAAACAAGGCCTATTCTATAATCAATGATTAGCAAGATGGAGAAATTCGTTTAATTTTGCTGCAAGCCTAAAGATAAACAACTGGCGCAGCATCATTTGGTTTGTTCCTTCTGAAATTCAACCTCCTTGGAAAAATGGCGACGCTGCCTTCTCCTCCCCTCTCCGCCTCCAATTCCGCTAACTCCGCCGCTCTCCCCCCTTCTCTCTCCACCGCCCCTTCTACCAACCAGGTGACTCCCTTGCATGCTCCTTCTTCCCTCATGCACACTTGGATTTGCTCTCTTCGCTAATTATTTGAAGGGTTTCGCTTCTATTTACTAGGCAGAAATTGCTGAGAGCAATGGGGTTTTCCATGGCGACGAAAAGCCTGATTTACCTGCCGATGCTCTCAAGTAATTTCTTTCTTCTTAAGTTCGATATCTTTCTCTTTTATTCCCCTGATTAAGTTTGTGGTTTCGTTGGTAGTTATTTTGCTCCGTGATCTTGAACTGAAATGGATTTTGACTTTTATTTGTGTTCATTTAAAGTGGAGGAAGTTAGAGAATTTCCAAGTATGTCCTACATAGTTCTCCTTTGACGGCCTTATTCTTTTACTTTGAAAGGAAAGTGAGCTGTTCTTTCCTGTATATTAAAAAAATTCTCTCCCACCTGCTTTTTTTTTTTCCCGAGACCCTGAAAATATTGAAATCCCATTCTTGAACGTATTTTGATTCAATATTTTCAAGTAGGTGATCAAGGAATTAAAAGTACATGTCTCCACAACTACATTGCATCCTCAATCAGTAATGCGTCTGCCTTTTCTTGTATGCTGTTGGACATTTGAACTAAAAGCAAAGTCATGTGATAGTCAGCTGTCTCTCTTCAGAAGAACAATAAGAAATGCTTATAATTTTCTTCGTGGATGCAACATAAAACGTATGAGAAAATGCAACCTTATTGATAATGTTCTGATTAGATCATGTTAATTTTTTGTATGGTTAGCTATGCATGAAAGCTAGGAAAAGGCGAAATTGATTGAACTTTGTTTATGTCATTGGATGCGCACAAGGAATAGATATCTGTCTCATATTCAGCACCATAACTAAAATAGATTTTATTGACTGGCATGAAAGGACAAGACTAAGTGGCAAATTGGCAATAACTGTAACGATAAGCATAGACTAAGTGAAAATTACATAGAAATGAATGGAGAAATAAGAAAAAAAACAGTGGCATGGTTGAGATTATGCGTATGAAAATATCCATGGAACTTTCTGGCCCTTCCTGGTTTTGTATCATAAAACTGCTTATTCTTTTTTGCTTCCTTTTTTTAAACCATTTAGGTTTTGTTTTAACCTTTGAGAATCCGACTAGAAATTTTCTGCTCCTGCACTATCATCTTGCCTCACACATGATTTACTTTAATTTCTCTTTACTACAGCAATTGAGAAAATTATGGTCATTTCAAATCTCACTGTACAGAATTAACTTTAGCAGGGATATCTTCAAAATGGATTAAAATTGTTTTTGGCTATCATATGATTTTATTTTTTTCAAAATGATATGGCCATACGAAAGCCCATCATCCCTCTCCTTTCCCTGGGACATTCCAAAAACAAGCCACCATCCTAATTTGCTTTTATTCTGAATCAATTTATCTGCATTTTCTAGTTTTTTTTTTTGCACAAGAATATAATTCTACATCTAAGAATGCAATTATGATGGTTTTGTATGATATGCACCTTGTATTTGTATATGATGTGTATCTTTGGATAAGGAATACATTTCTTGAAGTTCCTTATCCAAATGAAGATAATTATTTGTGTTCTTCATGTTTTAGTGATCTGGATAGCACACACTACATTGAAAGGTTTAAAATATATGAGGCTGACTACACCCGTCGCTTGATAGCCAAGTATTTCTCTGGAAAACCCTTAAATGGAGGTATGCAACAATAGTTGGTTGAACAGATATGCAGATTTTCATCTTTCTGTATATGTAGATGTGGTGCAAATGCTGGTGAATATGTTGCCATAGTTTATATAATCTTTTCTTTTGGGTATTGGTTATCATTATTATAACATCACTTTTTAACTAATGATGTGATTGAAACGAAAACATTCATTGCATAGTCTCTCCTGCAACTGGTTTTCTAGCTCCTGACTTCTCTCTGTTTGGATCTTAACAGCTGGTTCTGTCAATTACATTCAGATTATCAACAGTTCTATATGTGATAATGTGTTTTATCTTATAATCTGCAGTCAATTAAAGGATTCCTAGTTTGAAATGTAAGAGTTAGTTTTAGCAGTTTAGGAAAACAGTTCTAGTGCCACTAATGTAGTAACGGACATGTGAGATGGTACATTTAAGACTGTTAATAAATTGTAATGGCGTGTGATATTGTAAGGAAAATATAATATCTTATCATCTTGTAGTTTCATCATGTTAGACTGTTTCGTTTATTTCATTCCTTTCATATACCTAGTTTGACATAATGGGATAGCATCAATATAGCCTTTAAAACATGAAAAATTGAATGAGACATGATATGACATGTCAAAGAACACCTAAAAGCTTTTAGCTTCTTGTTGCCCCTGATATGTCCTGTATTCGTTAAAGGCCATGTTTCTTTAAAGGGACACAGTCTGACCATGTTTAGATTAATGCCGTGACAGCAAGTTTAAAACTAAGAACTGAGCTTCATACTTTCTTCTTTCTCAAGGTATACACTTGACACTTGACAGTGAATAAGACCTTTTGCAGGCAACATATTTGATGAGCAAGTGACGATAGATGATGAAGTTATAAAGCCAAGCAGGTAAATAATACAAAGAATGTGTGGAAGACCAAGAGTTTTGTACATTGCAGGAACTAATATGTGATAGGTAATCATTGTCCAGGTTGCCCTGTTTCCATTCATATGCAAACCCCATTGTAGGTTTTGAAGAGCAATGCAGCAATGGATCAACCCAAGGAGTAGAAACGCCTCCTAATATATCAAATGGGAAACACGTTTTGAAGAACAGTTGATCGCACATATGCATGTATAAACATTTGAGAATATGGCTTCACTAAAATGCCAATGCCGATGGCAGGATTTGATGAAACTGACTGACATGATACTTATCATGTAGAGGGTTCCTGTTTCATACAATTCAATGTACTGATAACAGAGCGACAGAACCTCATTGCAGTTATGATCGATTATTTCAATGATGGGTTTGTTATGCATTGTTGATCCATTTGCAAGTCATGTGTAATCTGTATTTTAGTGTATGAAGATCTGTAGAATTGCGGATCTCAATTTATATGGGCACAAATGAACCATTTTGATCGAGAGATTATAATAGCCAATCTCAGCGAAGTGAATCAGAGCTTCTACTTTGTCTTCATTTTTTTTAGAATTTTGTAATAAGCAATATATTTAAGAAAAAAAACTTGGAGGAAAAGCTTAAAATCTAGGTCATCCATTAAATTTAGATGGAATGAATATTTTGTTTTTTCTTGGCTTGGCAGAGGAATCGAGCTTTGTATAGGAGTGTCATTAGTCAGGGGTACAATGATATGAACTTTTTTCATGAAAATGGAGAGGGAAGAGAGAATTCAAAAATGAAAGGTAAGGGGGAAATGAAGGAGGGGTTAAGGAATTTTCTTTTGTGTTTGAGAAAGTAAGAATTATAAGGAAAGAAAATGTTGCATTATCTTGAAAAAGGAGCTGAAATATTCAGGTAATTCTTTCTTGCTTACTGATAAGAGAGACAGGCGAATGAGTTTTTAACCTTTTATCTTCTCTTTCCTTTACAATAGCAAGAATGTAGCTTTCATTTTCCAAAAAAAACGAATTATGAGTGAGCTTATCTGGAATGGTAGGAGTTCTTTCTCAAACTAGGATCCAAAACTGAATTGCTCGTAATTTTTCTGGGGGTGTATCCTCGCATGGTAAGCGTTCAAGTGTTGAATATATAATATAGGACAATGGTTACTATAGCATTTTTTACTGACCACAATGGCCATACTATATATTTGTATTGTTATGGAGAATAGACAATTTACCAAACCTTGCTGTCTTAGTTTAACAAAAGTCATATTTTTTAAGTAGCAAGAGGACAGAAATTAAGGGAAGCTATCTCATAGGCCGATAAGGTCTTCCCTTTTCTTCTCTCCTCTTTTGTGATGATGAAAGGTAATGCTTATGATTAGCACATTTGGTTGAGTAGTGTTATGTGACTTCAAAAATATTATAATATCATGAGAATCGCGGAGCCAATGTCAAACTGTAGTGCATATCGGCTTCTATGGAATAAAAGTAGTAGTATTAATTTGGTGTGTAAAAAATAGGAGTCTTTAATGGAAATATTAAAATTAAGCACCTTATAAAATATTCGTGAAAGGTATTATTATTATTATTATAATTAAATCTTCTCAGATTTCTTAAATATATGGTATGCTTGCAAGACTTTTAGGAATAAAATAGAGGAAGGGGAACTTTTTATCGTCAAAGTTTCTCCCAATTCATATGACATGGTTCTTGCATATTAATTTGTATTAATTCGATTCCTATGGTTTTAAAATTTTGTTTTCCCAAAAGAAGGTACTCTCGCACATACTGTTCAGCTTCATGACTGAATAATCTGTCAATCTTGCCCTCTTAAACCCTGTCGTTGAATGTCAACAAACTGCAGAAAAGCTTTTACTGCTCCAAAATTAAAAGTTACTGGTAAGATAATTGACAATATTAACTAGTAGTACCTTGATATATAGAACTACTGTCTTGAAACTTCGCATAACATATCAACTTTGGGTTGAAATGGTCATCGGTGTTGCATCTACTTGATCTACACTCCAAAGTCTAACGAGTTTATGTTCGACTGGTTGAATAGAAAGACATAACATACCTATGTATTCAATAACTTGTACACATCATATCAATGCTACTCAGTACAAGTCAATGAAAAATTCACGAACTTTTACCTCGCAACCTGTTCAACTTGAAGCACTATGCCTCGGAACTAGCAACTGGTGGAGCAGAAGCCTCGGCCATGAGGGCATTAGGGATGTGATTAGCTTCGTCATCACGAGGCAGAGGAACTAACAGGTCAGAGAGAGCCATTTGAAGTGTAGAAATTTTCTCTTTGAGCTGACCGTTCTGCTGGAGGATCTGCTGGTTACATTCCAACAAGTAAATGATCTTCTGGGAAAGTTGATTGTTCATGGTCTGAAGATGATCCACTTGATACTGAAGGTTTTCTATCTGCTGCTTCTTCCTCATCCTCGATCTCCGAGCAGATTCTCTGTTGGAGAACATCCTTTTCTTCTTTCTCTCATCAGCAACAACCTTCCCTTCGCCAGAATTATTCAAGTTGGTATTGTTGTTACTGTTAGATGAAGTGTTTGGAGAGGGTTTATGGTCTATGAACAGAATTGGGTTGTTAGGAAGGTGTAACTGAGAATAGTAAAATGGAATATAGTGTAAACCTTGACTATGACCTAAGACATAAGAACCTTCATGGCCTTCCCCAGTTTCCATGTTGAGTAAGCTTGAGCTCAGAATGGGTTTCTGAGCAGCACAAGGAAGGTGAAGATGCTGTTGCTCTAAGGATGTAATCCCATCCATATCTTAGATTCTCAGTCCCAGATGGATGTGTGTGTGTGTGTGTGTGTGTGTGTGTGTGAGAGAGAGAGAGAGAGAGAGAGAGAGAGAGAGAGGATTTTGTAGATGAAATGCTCGAAGACGGGAGCTTCTGATGTATTTAAGCATTTATGCTTGGTGCCGTGATGGATCGGAATGTAAAGAACGGTAAAACATAGAATGATTAAATGAGATTTGCTCTGTAGAATGGTCGGGGAATAATTGTAAGGCAAAAGTGATTTGATTGCTCAAGGCATCAACCTTGTCTTTTTTACCTTAAATCACGGAATAGTGCAAGCTAATTAAAATTCATAGACCCAAAACTGGAATTATGTAGTTTCCTTCCTCTCAAGGCAACATTGAGGAATCAAACAGTAAGTGAAGTCGTTTGTGTGCATACCCAGTCATGAAAAGTGCCTGTTAAAGTGGCTGTATCATAATTCAACCAAGCCCTGTAAATAGGAATCTCATTGATGGAGAAATTGCAAATCCTTCTAAAGAGTAACAAGCCAAAGGATAGGTAGAGAAACAATTTGCATTCATGTCATAGGACTTCACTTTTTTAAGGTGGGTGTGGAAGCATTAGCTTGCACGCATTACATAGGTTTTGGTTTATACGTACTCAAAACGAATTCGCCATTTTTCCTGTGGCAATCAAAAGGATCATTGGCAATATATGTATACACTATTTTAGTCGCTTTGTATATAGTATATCTATTAATCGGAATGCTATTTTACCTTCATCTGGATTCTGGAATGCCCCTTGTATATAATAAGCCGCAAATTGTGGGAAAATTCTATTCTTTAACAGTGGGTGCTTTCTAGGCTACATCCACGCCCAAGTAGTGAACCTCTAATTCTCTACGTCTCAAAAGAACATTTATGACAACTTGTAAAAAGAAAAATGGATCTGGCTAAAATTATATGCTTAAAACTCCCTTTTACTACTTTCTCTTGAGAATGTTTAAGACGCTATATCACATTACAAGTATCATTCACAAAATATGCAGCCTCAGTTCTCATTTATATTCCATTCCAAGAGTTGAGCCGAACTTAAGGGCACTGCTTAGAAACGGTGAAACTAGTTTTCTAACATGATTTACAATCGACAAGATAAATATGTAGTAAGATAAATTTTATCTCAATTTATATGAATATGATTTTGTAATATTATGACAAATAAGCAATACATCTTGCGATGCTTGTTGAATAGACAGAAAATCACAAGTCACAACTAAATAATCTAAAAAACAGAAGCATATATCAATAAGTAGACTAGAACGTCAATTTTGGTCAATGATTCTACTGGTTTGGCATAACTCTAGAAATCCTTTAACTCTTTGGAGATATTACTAGCATGAAGCTTTAATGCCAACCTTGTGAAAAATCTAATGAGAAGATAGCACTCTAGGGCAAATGCAACATTCAAAATCCACTGGAAAAAAACACAAATAGACAAATTTAAGCAAATGATTTCATTTATATCATGTAGCCTGAAGTTACAATTCAAAACGACACTCTTGCGCTCAATCTCGACAGCTTTCAAGTATTGAAAATTAACTAGAGATGGATTCTCCTCAAACCAAAAAATCTACACCTTTAACAACCTAAAGCCATGAAATGGTCAAAATCATATATAAACAGAAAGCATCATAAGCTACCGCCAGATCTTTGCATCCTCCTACGCTCATAATCAGCATCATCAGTAGGCAACTCATATCGACAAACAGGACAAGTGTTCCGAATCCCCAACCATGGGATAATGCATTCTCCATGGTAGAAATGTGAACATGGCAACTGCTTCGCTTGTTCTTCAACATTGAACTCATCCTTACAAACTGCACAAAATGCACTGTTGTTCTCGATGTCTTGTTTGGCCACAGTCACTGATGGAAGATTCTGAACAACTGATACGGAAGCTGGAGGCCGACCGGCCAAGGGATTCTCATTGTCAGCGAATTGGCCAAACATCATTTCATACTCTGCAGTATAAATATAATCATCATGATCACCAAAATAAGGTTCTGCATCGTGATCCAAATCAGGGTTTGCGTCCAAGTTATTGGCATTCAACAGCACTTCCCAACCCAAATTTTCCACACCTCCCGCTCTCATAACACTTGCTTCTTCTTCAAGCCCATTTATTGGGGAAATTGAAATGGGTACGGAAGCGTCATCCTCACCGTTGAACATGCTCAAAACTTCCCTCTCATCAACCCGACCATCAACTTCTTCCCACTCAAAATCTTCGGCATTCTCCCTGTAATCCTCCTCCAATTGTAATGAATCCCAACAAAGAGGCATGCTGGCAACATCGTCGTTCTCGTCATGCACGTTGTATTCATCTTCCGAATGCGCGCTCACACCCAAAGCCCCATTCTCCTCATCAGAATCGGACCCGAACTCCACGAGCCGTATACAGTTGTCAAAAGGACGAATTCGGCTTGCCGTAGACGGTGTCCCCACGGACTCAGATCCAGAAACCCTCCTTCCGACGAAAAAATGGTCTCCGTCTTCATCACCACCGCCAGAACCATAATTTTCGACTATAAACCCACTATTGTCATCACCCATCAAAGAATCCCTGTCCACGTCAAACCCTAAGCCCAATCCGAAATCATTACCCAGAGCATCAACACCCACGTCGCAATGACCGTCAATAATACCGAAATTAGAATTATCCAGGACTTGGGAGACCAAATCGCTGTGGCCCATGACCTGCGATTGCTCAACGCGCTGCTGAAACAGATCCATAACGAAATTTACCTGATTTTCGCGGTCCAGTATATCGGTGCAGGGAATAGAACCAGGGTCGGAGAAGCTATCGTCACCTCGTACAGATATGGTGGATTCAAATGGGAGAGAAAAGGCAGCATCAGGAGAGGCGTTGTGAGAGCGGAGGGGGGAATCGGGAGGGGGGAATTCGGGATCGGAAGGATAGAAGTCGAAATCGAAATCGACGTGGGACCGGTAGGGGATAGAATCAAGAGCGAGGGTGTGGTCAGGAAGGTGAGGATCGTCGTCTGGTTCGCGGTGGCGAAGGTAGGTGACATCTGCCATTGGAGGACGTTGGGAAGGCGTCAGAGGCATGCGGGGAAAGGAAAGGGACGGAATAGGGGCCCGGGGGCTATAACGTGTGAGGAGTGGAATGACGAAAGTAGCCCTCTTGTTTTGTCGTATCGACTTGTGTGATGTGGTGGTTGAATGAATCGCGCTATTCACCATTTCTAGCTCTTCAGCGTGTTTGTTGACAGCTTTTTTATTTAAAATGTATTTTCTACTTGGTTTACAGATTTTAACTTTTATCATTTTTTTAAAATATATTTTAAGTAAAAAAAATTTTGCCAAAATAAATTCACTCCGAATGTAATATTTATCTAAATAGAAATGTATTTTGTATAAAATGCATAATGCTAAGGACAATTCTCCGAAGGGGTACAATGAGGAATCGGTTTCAATCCTTTTGCCTCCTACATGCGTACCGTCCCCATCTCTATTAATAATTATTATATATTATTAAGAATTAATATAATTATAATAATTAATATATTTAAAATATATTTATATATTTAATATTTTAAATTTATTCTATTTTATTAATTATATTATATTAAAATATTATATTAATTTATTCTGTATGTGCATAGTGTTACATGGTTTAAAAATGGAGCATGTTGAAAGGAACAAGTCAATGGATGAGTGAACAAAAAAGGAAACGGAAAGATTTGCAGGAATGCCTATAATGAAATTTTTTTCTGAATGTGCAGAGTGTTACAGGGTTTGAAAAATGGAGCATGTTGAAAGGAACAAGTCAATGGATGAGCAAACAAAAAGGGAAAGGGAAAGGTTTGCAGGAATGCCTGGAATGAAAATGAAGTAACGGCTGAGATGACAACATAAAATGGACAGTGGAGATGAAGACATCGATTAGTGAAATTTTTTTAGTGAACCTTCTTTTAATTATTATAAAAATATTTAAAAATTCAATAATTCATAAATAAAAAATAAATAAAATAGAATAAATTTAAAATATTAAAGATATAAATATATTTTAAATATATTAATTATTATAATTATATTAATTATTAATAATATATAATAATTATTAATAGATATAGGGACGGTACGCATGTAGG
>JANTPZ010083597.1:59175-74996 GCA_025593235.1 Vachellia pachyceras
ATCTTGGAGCCTGTTGAGAGAGAAGTCGATGGTGGACGAGTTTAACTTCCCCAGGGACGCCGGGATTTTCCCGGAAAGCAAGTTATGCATGTCATCATTCTGGGATTTGGCAGCTAAAACAGGGAATGATTTTGACTACACAAACTTTTGTTGCAGGGATGCTTTCAGGACTCAATTTTTTTTTTTTAAAAAAGTAAAGTAAATCTGATGATGCCATGTGACTGTTTGGATACATTTCTTTTTTTGTACGTGCACACAAATTGAGATAAATCTCCTCTCACATCTTACATCGGCTTACGTAAAAATATCTCTCCACCGTTTTTCCAAACAGGTTTTATATCACATGCCATAATACTGTATTCATTAAGGAAGCACATTAAGAGAAATGATCTGGTCAAAAAATTAATTGAGGAAGTGACTGAAATGATAATGAAAAGTGCAGAACAATATGCAGATTATGATGGACAAATTACAGGATTTTAGATGGTCATTTATTGATTGGGCCTTTTTTTTCCAATTTTGCTGCTCCTTTCAATCATTTTGCTCGTTTGGGAATGTATTTTTTTTATACATTGGGAATGTATACATGATCACATTAAAGTTGAGACAAAACTCCTTTCATGTACTTATCTCGAAACCTGTAAAATAATTCTCTGAACGAATTCTAAAATACGCACACCTTTAGGCAACCAGACAGTACTCCTTCATCGTTTTGTTCGTTTCCTTGTTCTAAGCTTCATTACGAGCCTTCTTCAGCACTCTCGCGTGGTGGAGTGGTGCTTCCCTGGCTTTCTCCCCTAGCCTGTGATTCAGATCTTGGAGTTCGAATGCATGTTCCCGCTGCTGTGTCAGATTAAGTTTAATAAATGTGCAGATTGACATTAATTAGTTAATTAAAATGTTGAACCTTGTTTTTAAGTAATTAATTTTTATTTGATAATAAAGACCAACAAATGGGACCATGTACTTCTGCGCGTGTTGCATGTGATATGTTGAGCCATGTAAGCTCATTTGATTTTGAATGGAGATCTAATTTACAGCTCTTTACAACAATCCATTATTCTTAATACAGTTCTGGCAAAAAAAATTATTCTTAATACAGTAATCAATTAATATTTAAAAAAATTAAATTAAATAAAAATATTATTTTAAAGTATTTAAATTTATTTTTTCTTTAAACTAACTTGTCTTATCTATAAACTGATATATAATTCAATAATGCACATAAATAAATACTTTTAAGTAATCCATTTAAAAGCTTGTTTGCAAAACCCCTAAAGCACTTAAAAAAATCATTTTCACTTCAAAAAATGCCATCACAGGTTTATCTTCACCTCTTTAAAATCTCTTAAAATAAAGTAATACAAGTAGTGTGATATAACTAACCCTTGAAACATAATTTCTGGACGGAAGGGAGATTGGCGACGGATGGAGGGAGGGATGTGAGAGGAGAAGTTGGTGAAGGGGGCAGAATCGAGAATGGTGAGGGGATGATGCGGTGGGTCTCGCGGTCGCTCTTGACGGTGCACCAGTAGCATCAATCGGTGTCGGGGCCGGGTTCCAGTAGGCGAGGAGGTAGGGGTTGTCGAGGTCTTGTTTGAGTTGAAGGAGGGCCTTCTTGTCGGCAGGGTTGCAGAGCACGGCAGGCGAAGGGGAGATGAGTATCACAGGCAAGCACATGCGAAACATGGCTGCCAATGCCATCCTTTTCGATGAAGATCGATCGAATGAGCCCATTGACTTAATGATCCTTTATGTATTTATATTTATAGGCGAATGACGTAGTGTCATGATGAGCCAAATGACGCCAGCGTCTGAATGTCAAAAACGATAGACAATAGAAGATGACGAAGAGATATGCAGTTGCTATTTTTGGAAATATGCAAGACAGTGAGATACGCTGTTTTCTACCTGCATCTCTTTCGTTGATACAGTCTAGTAATTATAAGAGACTATAAAGAATAGGGGAAATATAAAACATTATTGTTTGAGTAGCAGTTAGAAAATAAGCAGAGAAGTTCAAAGGAGATGACTATATGAGGTTAAGATTGGGGGAAGGAGAGATGGTGGGTCCCATCTCATATTGCTCTTTCCGCCATGCACAAATGGGGTAAGGTAAGAGGCAGGGAGGAGGGGGCTGGAGAGTTGGGTGGAGATGGTGGCTCCCATCTCTTGTTAATTTACATGAGAATAATGGTGGGGGAGCCGGCTGTGGGAGATTTAACGAGACTGTGTGCTCGTTTGAAAAAACGGTAGAGAAGTGCTTTTATGCAAATCGAGGTAAATATGTGAAAGAGATTATCTCAATTTGTAAAAAATAAATGTACTTTTTTTTAATAGTGAAAAAGCTTTGCGAAACATTACGAATGGCGGCTGCATACATTGAATTGAATTCAAAGTCAAAGCCGAAGATGCCCACTGTAAGCCCTACGCCTTGGTCCCACTCACCTTTCCCTTCCAGCCCCCATTCCACATCATTATCTTTATCCCTCTGTAGCCATTAATCTTTATCTACAACATGCATTTTAACTATTTACATGTTTGATTTCAACTTTAAATAATGATAGGTTAATGTATCTTTTTGTCTTGAAAGTTTCATCGGATGGCTGTTTCTACCCTGAAAGTTTTTTTGTGGAGTAATTTCACCCTAAAAGCATAAAAAAGTAGCAATGTTATCCTAATTAAACAAAGAAACAAACGGATATGGGCTACGTAAGGTTGATGGCACATCATATGTCTACGCAGGATAATGTTACTCAGGAATATGTATATTTTCACCCCACAAGCTTCTCGGACGAGCAATTTTACCCTAGAAGTTTTATCTAAGGGAGAGTAACGTAGACACTTACGTGGCTAATGTCCGTTTGCCTATTCGTTTAATCAAGGTAAGAATACTACGTTTTTATACTTTCAGAGTAAGATTGCCCCATCAAAAACTTGTAGGACGAATACTCTCATTCGATAAAACTTCTGGAATGGAAATGCAACTTAACCCTCAAATAAAAATAATTGCAAGTGTAAAAATATATATGACATAACAACTTTCGCTAGATTCCACATTGTTCAAATCTCAAATTTTTGGTTAGATTCCATAGAGTACTATGGCAGTTCGTAATTCCTACGAGCAAACCATACCCTTCCCTTTTTCCTTTCTCCATTTCATTTGGGGCAATCACTTGTGGGTTATAAGGAAGACATTTAATTATTAATACGTTTAACAACAATAATTATCAATACGTTTAACAACAATTGGGGAGTATGCAACGATAAATTGCAATGGAAAAAATGGCAGTAGATTTATGTACTCCATCAGTATAGAGGCTTTTGACAATCAAGTCCACTCATCATATCTTATACCAATTCTGAGAACGCAAGATTAAGATAAAAAGGTAATTGGGTCATTCAAGTGCGATTTGTTTTTCACTAAAGTTAGTTCAGTGAACAGTATTAATGTCTGATAAACGAACATTGAAGCCTATACTACGAGCTCTCTTTTCACTGGTCCGGAAAAAAAAGGGAATTCTTTCACTCAAGCAAGGAATCCATCCATCAGTATCCGTAAGAAAAAAATATAAGTTCAATAAGACGCGCCACCGAACTAAAACAGAGGGCTGAGCTGCCTATGGGCTTGTTTGGATAGACAGTTGGAGAACGGACACAGATTCCGAGGTAAATATGTGAGAGAAATTTTGTCTCGATAAACGCAGGAATGGATTTTGGTTATCCAAACGAGTTAACCAAACAAGCCTTATGTTAAAAATCAAGGGATCAATCAATAAGGCTGGAGGCATCGCATGCATATGGTGGGCATTGTTCAATTGCCAAACCCACGTGCAATTGAAAATGAGATACGCCTCTTTAAAACAACGTTTACAAAAATAAATGTACGGTTAACAGTGTTTTTCATAAAATGAAATAATCTCCTCCACATATTTACCTCGACTTGCATAAAAGTACTTTTCTATCACATTCTTATCCTTACGTGTGCAGTAGTACATACAATATACATCTGTGCAATTGATGTTCTGTTTGGGAAAACCTTTTTCCCACGTTGCACACAGGTCGGAATAAAACTACTCTCATTTATTTATCTCGTTTTTTCCTAAAAACACTTCCCACCATTTTCGTAAGCGGGCCTATCGTTCTAGCTGCCAAACGAAGTTTCATTCAGGAATCGGTTTCAGTCATTTTCCCTCCTACATGCGTACCGTCCCCATATATATTAATAATTATTATATATTATAATAATTAATATAATTATAATAATTAATATATTTAAAATATATTTATATATTTAATATTTTAAATTTATTCTATTTTATTAATTATATTATATTAATTTATTCTGTATGTGCAGAGTGTTACATGGTTTAAAAATGGAGCATGTTGAAAGGAACAAATCAATGGATGAGTGAACAAAAAAGGAAACGGAAAGGTTTGTAGGAATGCCTGGAATGAAATTTTTTTTGAATGTGCAGAGTGTTACAGGGTTTGAAAAATGGAGTATATTGAAAGGAACAAGTCAATGGATGAGCGAACAAAAAGGGAAAGGGAAAGGTTTGCAGGAATGCCTGGAATGAAAATGAAGTAACGGCTGAGATGACAACATAAAATGGACAGTGGAGATGAAGACATCGATTAGTGAAATTTTTTTAGTGAACCTTCTTTTAATTATTATAAAAATATTTAAAAATTCAATAATTCATAAATAAAAAATAAATAAAATAGAATAAATTTAAAATATTAAATATTAAATATATTTTAAATATATTAATTATTATAATTATATTAATTATTAATAATATATAATAATTATTAATAGATATAGGGACGGTACGCATGTAGGAGGGAAATGCACTGAAACCGGTTCCGTACAATGATGTGGTAATGCCGAATCGCATCCGGAGCGGGAAGCAAGCACCCTGATTCATGTGTTTTTATCAAGTTTTTTATCTTACTCCTTTACCACCATTAATTCCTATGACTTTGCTCTATTTGTATTATTAGCTCCTGTACAGTGACTGGTTGTGCTAATAGAGTAAACTTGAAAGATTTAAGAAAGAGAGGAAAACACAAATGCTAAACTAGAGATTGGGGAAAAAAACTGTAGGCACCTGAAATTTGAGTTTCCCCCTTGACTAGTGTATAAAATCTGGGTCATCGGAATTTTCTTGTTAAAAGATATATATGGAGGGGAAATAATCTATGGTGGGCTTGATCTAAGGATGGGGGAAATAAAAGAAGACATTTGTAAGCAGAAGTTGAAAATGACGATGATAATTATGGAGGAGGGTGATGCGTCCGCCCATGTTATGTTGTTATCGTCACTTTCTCAAGTGAGGTCAGGAGGGGAGACTCCCCTCATTACATCCAATTCCTCAACTCAAGCCTGGAGCCATGCATCGCTGCTAATCAAGACAACGCGCCCATACAAATTATTCTTTCCGAAAAAAAAAAAAAAAAAAGACAAGTGACCAAAGTAACTAACACCAATCACTTCATGTTTCTTCTCTATTCATTGATCATATGGACACTTTCTCATCTGTACCTGTCCACCAACCCGGAAGGAACCTTCAGCCTAAGCAAGAAAGAGTGATAACATCTTAAAAGAGAGTGGGCGTGGCAATCACAGAGGAGGACCATAGAATGCAAAACATCAAAGCTCCTTCAATGATAACAGACTGATTTGTGGGCCATCGATGAAGCTCGACGAGATGTACTGTCCTACAAAGACTCTGCTTCTTTCTTGATATCGCCCGCAGAATACAAATAACGCAAGGGCGCCATGTTTTATACAACGCCATTTTCGCCTATCAGATCATCTATTCATTATTAACACTTTTTTCTTAACATGAATTCTTGTGTAAGATCCTTCACTGTCACTATGTGATTACTAGGTTTACAGTAAAATGCACGATCTCCCTGTTGGCACTGCTGGAATAGCTGGTGTGGACATGCATCTCAACGATGGCCAACAGAAATATGTTACGCTGTATTGAAAAAAAATGATAAATAATTACAAGACTTCACAGATACCGCACGTTTTTCGTAATTCCAAATCCTCTAAACATCTGACCTTCCTTCCAATCTGTTCTCTTTTTTGCAAATGCGCATCCATGTGAAGATATAAGCCTACTTGATGGACGACTTCAAAAACGGATTGGAGGGGCGGCTTGGTTGTGCCTTACTGCCCACTAACTTGTTCACTTGATGCTTATTAGAAGGCTTCACAGAGATATCTTGAGGATGATGGGCTGGGACCTCACGTATTTCCCCCACCTTCCCTTCCCTATCATTTGTATTCTTCCCCTTCACAGTTTCACTCGCCACCGCAGTTTTATCTATTCCAGCTTTGGCTTCCTCTCCTGATTTGGCTTTCTTGGTCAGCAGGGGAGCAGATAACTGCGGTGATGACGACGTGCTAACTGTGGCTGATGATATTTCAGTCTGAGCTACGACCTTGCTTCTGCTACTTGAAACACCAAATGTCATTGGTGCGGTACGGCCATCTTGCCGGTGTTTGGTATCTGCGGGGTTTTTCGCTTCCTGGAGAAGCCTTTGCTGTTCAAACACAACAGTAAAACACAGGGTGAAGATGACATTAACTATCATATTTCTCAACACCATACCCTGTCAGAATGCTGAAGATATACCTCTAATATGCTACTGAACCTCTCGGCCAAGTTAGGAAGTTTTAGGGCAGTTACAAGTTTAATTGCACCTTTCATTGATTTCTCCAGTGACAAGAGCTTCACAAGTTCCGTGGCTCTCACGAGCTTATCTCCTGTTATATCCACAAAGGAAATGCATGAATGCTTATATTCCATATAGAATCAAGGTCAGGGACGATACACACTTTCATAATTTTCTTAGAATAGGTCATTCTCTACTTGCAACAAAAGAAAGAAATTCATGCATTTTGCAGCCCCCCACACGTTTTCCCCCGATATTCGTCCCTGTCTCCCTGATCAAGGCTACGCAAAGTGGAGAGAGGTATTTCACGAGATGGCAATCTATTGAACAAACCATAACACGGACTCACCATTACAGCAGGATGCTATAAGCCTAAGTATGCATCTATCTTGGGTTGCTTCAAGATTGAAAGCCTCATCATCAAGCGAACTGGCATCCAAACCAGCAACAGCCATTTCATCCATTCTTCTCTGAATCTGCACGGTCCAAATCTAATTCAATATCGAACAGCATCAAAGTAACAGATTGGAAAAACAGCCCGTAAGAAAATAATTTTAAGCGAAAACAGAAAACTGTTTACGAACTGATTTATGAATCATGAGTTTAGCAGACCCGCTGCACTGTAAAGGCCTTGAAATATGCAAAGGTTAACAAGGACAAACCTCGAAGAGATGCATGTTATTCATTATGAACTCATTCTCAAGGGCTTCCGATCCCAGATCAGAGGAAGCAAGAGGAAACGAAAGGTTCACCAGAGTAAGAACCGGTTTAGGCATCACCTGATGAAGTGAAAATTACATAGGGTCAACTCAGTCAAAGAAGTCAAACAGAATACCTTTAACTACTCTTCCTACCTGTGGGAAGATGTCAGGTTTCTTGCACATCACACAAAAAAACTTGCTTGCATTTAACCCCACTACCCAATAGTTTTCATCTTTCTCTTTACTTGCACTGCATTGAAATTTTAATGAAACAAGTTATATCCGGGATACTCCGGCACAAGAATAAAAAACAATAAACCATAAACTAATAACATCAAACCTAAAAAGCGGGAGCCAGCTACTCCATACTGACTTGTAAAGACTCTTAGCACGCCCTACATATTACACGACAGTTTTAGCTTTATGTCTCAGAAGAGTTTAACGGACAGGAATGAGATTATGTGAAACATTGATGCAATCGATCAGAATACCTTGGAATCATAAGAACTCAATTGGCCTTCTTCACTAAATCCAAACCATGATAGAGACGAACAAGGAGTCAATGGCAAGCGACCTTTTAGGAGCTGGGTTTCATTCGGTACGTCAAACACTCTAAACTCCAGCACCTGAAATTCTCAAAAGGAAAATATATTATTTTGGCACAAAGATATACCATCTTATGGATGAATGTTTATCATTCAGATTAAGCATGCACTCCAGTGGGGTAACCTTACATAAAGCGTATCTGTACACTAAACCAACCTGATTATTTGAGGAAACACAATCAGAGGCATGAGTAACAACTGCCAATTTCTCCTTGAAACCTGAGGCAGTCACCACTGGCCCATCCAGCGAAATAATATTTCTCTGCAATGGAACTTACTCATAAGTGCAAATATTGCATGGAAACTACCATCAATACTCACAAATTCTCATCACACCAAACACGTGTTCAACTAATCATATAGAAGACAAAACTTACAGCATACAGCAAAAGTAAGTTTATTCATTATCAATGCTTCAAATGCAAAATCTAAAGAAGTTCTGAAACAAGAAAGGTTTAAGATTTGTAACATGCCTGCAAACCACCATCCGTAAATATCCGAAGGTAGTTAAAACTAGTTGCTGCAGCCACCCAAGCAGTACCAAGTGCAACAACCTTTACTTCTTCTCCTTCAAAGCGCATAGACCACTGTCGCATTTTTAAAACAAGTGAACTTACGATGAATTGTTGTATTGCAAGTGAACTTACTATGAATTGTTGTATTGCAAACAGAGTTTTACAATAGTAGTAATGAAAGCTTCGATGTCCTTACTATTACTTGCCAATATAAATAATGAATGTATTCAGATATACAGCCATGCGAGATTCTGACCTCACTGTTACTTGCCCAACTACTAAATGGACGATACATGAGAGTGCTCATGCTATTCTCCCCCTTGCAAGGATTCGCAAAGACACTCCCGTTCTCATTTAAGGCAGCCATTGTAAATCCAAAATGGTCGGTCATTGATGGAACTCGTGGACTGCTGCCAGTATCATGAAAATCAATCTGTAGACAAGATATGTCGACCTATTAGCACATGTTAGAGATCAAGTGCAAAAGCTACACTTTTAAATTAAATCAACACTGAGAAGAAAGGATGAGTTTTAATGATCCCTAATAAATGCATTACCTCTATGTGGAAGTATCCATCATGTTCTATTGTGGTTATACTTCCAAGCATAGTGTAGCACAAAAAACGCCTTTTACCAAGCTGTGCAGGGGTGGATCCTGGTTGAAATGCTTCCTGCGTCTTTGTTTTACATGATGCGATTGAGCTTTTAAGTCCCACATCCACACTGTTTGAATTTTCTTTGCGCATGCGATTTGGCTTTTTATGAGAGTCAACCTTTAGATGTAAAGCCATTTCGTCACTGCCATCCTCATCAAAGTTTTCCTCAATCAACGGCTGTTCACGTAATCTTTTCCTGCTAGGTAGTTCAGACTCTCCACCACTATCGTCACCAAGATCCCTTATACTTCCACTTGCACAAAGGTCCAGATCCTCCTCATCAAACAAAAGAAGCCCATTACTATTCTTAGATTGCATGGGAACATCCTCTGTTGGGGATTTCATGGATGAAGGAATAACAGAATCCCAGATGCCAAACTTCCCCATGACATCAATAATAGCTAATGCATTACCTATTGGCTTCCAAGCCATGCAACATATTCTTTCATTGAATTTCTGCCTATCAATATCCTGCTTTCTGTTGACATCCCAAATTAGAGCCTGCCTATCTAAGCTAGAAGTAGCCATGTACTTGCCATTGGGTGACCAAGACAAGAAACATATGGGCTGTGTATGATCGCCCTTCAATGAAAACAGCCTTTCAGCAGTATCCCTATCATACATCACAACATCATTTTTAAGCCCCGGAATAGCCAACGTCTCACCATCAGGGCTCCAGCAAAGAACATTCATTGAAGATACATCTGCTCTTGTGTCAGGAGCAATGCCTTTGAGGTTATGAACTATTCTTCCTGAGTGAAGTTCCCAATAAATAACAGTTCCAGATGAGTCTAAAGATGCCAAGTATTCACCATTGGGGTCAAAAGCTAAGCCTGTAACAGTCCCTTTATGTCCTTTGAGAACCCGAGCTATGGAACCGTCAACTGTATTGATAAGCTTAATGCCCTCATCATCACCAGCTGCTGCTAACAAACTCCCTGATTTATTAAATGCAAGTGAACGTATTGGAAGTGTAAACCTGGTAATATTAGTCTCGAACTCTCCACCTGAACAAAATGAACTGAATTAGTTCTTAGGTAATTGGAAGAATTTTAATACGAAATTATTGGACAAGAGGAAAACAGTGATCATCTGGAAAGTTTATGCCTAATTCCAACAAAGTCTGCTAACATGATGCGATTGTTAGAGAAAAGGGAAAAAATGGAATAAAAAAGTTGGCAATGGAATGCGTTGAATTACTTAAGTTCAAAGTTCGTAGACTTCACTTTCATTGAAATGTACAAATATTTGCTAATATAATCAGAGCTTGTAGCTTAATTTCAACTTGATAAAAAAAATTCAACAATGAAAGCACGCTTCTAGCAATTCAGCTAGAGAATTACATGTAAACACCACACTATTGAATTGGAAAAAATTCATCGGTACAGTCAAAGTGAAGATAAGAGGCAAATTTACTGAGGATCTAGTCTACGTGCAGAATATTCAGCAATGGAATGCACTGAAATCATAGAATCGAAAACCAAATTTAAGGATTAAGGAATGAGACAGAAACCTATTGTGCATTAAGGAATTTTGAAGAAGTCACAACCTTGTCAGAGTTGACAGTAGTAACCTTTTTGGAAACGGATTTCGAAGACATACAACAAGTCCTTTAGCTCTCACTTCAACACTCCTTAATTTAACAAATTTTCATTTAATTTTCGCAAACTATAGGAACTTCAATTTTTTTGGTGTTACAGAACTAACACAGGCGTGTCAAACTACTTAAAAATCCTAGTCATTAAACCGTCCAAAATAATTTACAAATCAAAATTCGAAGATCCAAACAACGCCAAAAAAATACATTCAAAAATCAGATCTGGACTTCCATTGTTTTCATTGTTAAAAACCCAAACAGGACATAAGGGATTCCGAAGTTTCAAATATAATCTGCCACGTAACCTAAGAGCGTGTAGAGGAAAAGAATACCCGGGAACTTGTAGAGCTTTACGGAGTGATCGACGGATCCGGATGCAAGACATGTAGAGTTGGGGCTAAGAGCCAAAGCAGTGACACCATCGCGGTGGTGAGTGAGAATCTTCGGAGGAGATGAAGGAAGCAGAGGGTCATGGATTGAAATGGAGACGTCAGAAGAGCAAGCAGTGACGAGGTGCTGAGCTTGTTGGTCCCACAAGACGGAGCAAAAAGAAGGGCGGCCGTTGCTAGCGGCCTTGTGAGATTCCCTCAGCTTCACCGATCGGATTTTCATGGCGGTTTCGGAAATGGTTTCGTCAGGTTTTGGTTGAGGCAGCTACGGATGCAGAGAATCAGAATGTAAAGTTCAGGGTTTTAGAGGATGAGGTTGGATCTGCGCTTCGATTCAATCGTTTGGTGTTTTGGCGCGAGATAGGGAATTTTGGGTTTTGGGGCTGGCGGGAGAGAAGGACATTTGAGTCAAATCACTGGGAGTCAAACGATTTTGAGAGCGAATCATTTCCTGGACTGCTCGTGCTGGGCTTGGCCACAAATTTTGTACATTAACCATTTTAAAAAAAAAATGAAGGATCACCTTGGATTGGGCCACCAAGTGGTTTGCAACTGAATACTTAATAAAACTAGTGGGGGAGTATTTTATAAATTAGATTATTTTTATGATATATAGTTGTACAGATTAAATTTCACTGCTTAAATTTATTTGCTTATATTTTATGATATTATAATATATACTTTATAAAATATTGCAGCTGAATCATTCATAAATTGAAAGGAGAAGGGAATATAAGGGAGAATGATATATGATACCCCGCGTAATTGTTGCCCTTCATGGAAGAACCAGAGAAAGTTGAGTTATTCTCGACCGTGTTATGATGAAACCCTAATTAGAAGAACCAGAGAAAGTTTAGCCGAACAAGCTTAACATGTATCATCATGAAATGGAGATCGCGGACATTAACACGCTTCAAGTATACACATATAGCCATATAGATTAGGTATAGCCCACGGATCGAGTGTGTCGCCCATTTGATTCAATTTACAATTAATATTTCACAATTCAATGTAACATGGTCAAATGAAGGCTCTTATCCCCAGGTGCCCTATTCCATTGGTAGGTCGGTCAAAGCGACATACTAACATTGGGGTGCAGCAAACCTTCAGAATCCAAACGAATATTTAATGGTATTTTTTTTATAAATTAAGATAATTTTTTTTATAAATTTACATTGTAAATGATAAAAACACTTCTCCACCACTTGCATTTTAACCTTAAGATTCAAATTAAACAACTCTCTTCTACTCTTTTTTAATCTTTGTGTCTATTTGGGAGAGTATTTAACCTAAACGTACATTCAACGATATTTTTTTCGCAGATTAAGATAATCTTCTTCATAAATTTACATTGTAAATGATAAAAACACTTCTCCACCGCTTGCATATTAACCCCGAGATTCAAATTAAACAACTCTCTTCTACTCTTTTTTAATCTTTATGTCTGTTTGGAAGAATGTTTGGGCTCGCAAAACGCACGTTAAACAGTGTTTTCGGCAAATTAAGATAATCTCTTTCACATATTTACTTCGTAAACCGTAAAAGCACTTCTTCACCGCTTTCCCAACAAGCACTTTGATTCTTTCAAATTCCACCTTCAGTTGCTCGCCAACCATATAGTTATTCAAAATAACCGAGCGATGTTTGTTCAATAATTTAACCTCATCGGGGGCAACAAGGATCGAGAAATGTGTAAGGTGTAACGGAGCTGGTGGTGGTAAAATAAAGGACCTAGGATTTTGTTCCATTTGAAACAAATTCTCCTCGTTGCGTGCATGGCGGCAGACAGGCGCTGAACATTTTGCATCTTCCATTCCACGCGATCACACACCTTTGAACACTGTTATGTCTCTTTTTATTCTTCCCAAGTTTACCACCACATTTCTTTATACTCATAGTATATTCATTGAGTGAGAAAAGCCAGCCACCCTTGACCTGAGATCAGTTGAACCCTGTAAAATAAAAGGCCCCTCTTCGATCTCTTTTTGCAGGATTTCCCTGTACTGTTGCTGACACACACACACACACACACACATCAAAGACATGCTCTTTGATTATTGTTGCTGGTGAGGCAAAAAGAATGGTTTCTCCGAACTCAACTAACATGCTCCTTCTCATTTTGATTTGCCTCCTCCTAAGATTCTCCATTGGTCATTCACTACAAGGTTCATCAGCAGTCTTTTTCCCTATTTCTCTTGCTGCAGACTTTCTTATGTTCACATTAATTAATAGCAGTCTTGTATCCTTTGTTCTGCTTGTTTGGCTTCAGTAAAGAACAGAACAGTTGGTACTGATCTAAGGCTTCAAGTAGAAAGACGCTCAGTGAAAGCAGATGGTGAGGAGGTAATTCACAGCAACCCTTTTTTGTAAGGAAAAGAAAAGCTTAAAATAATATCCTATCAAGTTCTTTCAAGCTGTAAGTACAATCTTGTTAACATATCATGCTTCTAGCCTGTATCTAGGTTGATTTGATGGTGATGTTACTGCCTATTTTGCATGCATGTAGAAACCAAGCTAACAATGTAGGAGTCTCAGATTAATTATTGGGGTGGTGTTTTAATTTGAACGGCAGATGAAGGAAGGGGTAGCTGCTGAGATGGAGGAGAGGACGAGGTTTGGTGGAAGGAAAATGGGATCATCAGAGGCAATGATATCTCAGCGGGTTGGTGAAGCTTCTTCAACTTCTTCCGTTAATTCTGTGAGTGTCAACATGTCTGGTTTTGTTTCTTGGAATGCTGACTATAATGTTCCAAGGCCTCATCCTCCCAGGAATAACTGATCGATTCAGCATTCTTTATACGGTTTAGCTATCTTTCAGCTCGCCTTTGTAGTTTCCATATATTCATTCCTTCTCCCTGCATCAACTTTGTAGAGCCTTTAGACGAGTTACGAGATGTAAAATATATATAGCGTACACTAGCTCTAGTACTAAAGGTAAGAGTGAGCCAGAGAAAGAGTTTAGTTTAACGTGATTTTAAATATTACATCTTAGTCTACTTTGTTTTCCTAATTTATAATTTTTTTCCTTAAAGTATCATTATTGATTATACATATTAAGAGGATTTCTATTAAGGAATGATCCCAAAGCGCTATGATAAAGGAGAATATTTTAGAGAAGTAGTTAACGTATATTTGTTATAAATAATTAATTAAAGTTATTTCTTGAATATTTTAGTGAACGTATATGTAAGTCATTTGTTATACAGGTTTTCTTACGTGAAGTACTTGAGAGAATAAAATATTTACTCTGGGAATTATACGGCCTTGCAATGTTACATGTAATCATGTATACTGCATGTCAAGACTTGGATGCATACGAACAAAATTCATTTTAGAAGAGATATATATGCACAGGTGTAGAGAGAGAATAATGCATGAGGCGGAAGCTGCAAGAATAGGAATGATAGCTCATCAGCATATATTTTTTTTAATGCATGCTGATGCTGGTAAAATGAAGTATATATGGTATTGGTAGCTAGAACTAGAAATACACACACAGGATGGATGAGGCACACATTAAAACAAGGTATTTGTGTGTGTGAAGATGTTACCTTTTCAAGGTTTGGTGGGCCTGAAATAAGGGATATGCATGCCACGAAACGAATACAACGCCGCGAAATATCCGGTCTCTGAGAGAATAACGCATCAATCACGGTCACTTGAATTAGGGCGACATTAATTAACCCACTCGCTAACTCGTAAACAGCAATTCGCCGCTGCTTATATATGCAGTCTTGTATTAGCATTTTGGGATCCTCCCGGGGACGTGCACTTTGAGTCCTGCCAATAACTACGTACTGACATTTAAATTTGTTTGAGAGCAAATACGAGTTCGGGCTCGCTGCTGGAATTGGCCATACCAGCCTGGACGCATTTACATTAAGAGATTCGGTTCAAGATGTATATGTACACCAAGCAAATATTTAGAGAAGACGTCGATTAAAAAAAAAAAAGTACTGGAGGCAGTATGCGTGTTCTTGACCTGCCTGGAGGGGCATGCGTTCCCTTCAATAATGATGAATAAGAATGGTCTTCGACACTCGCCGGAGACATGCAAAACAACCATATATAGGATATTGTTAACTTGGCAACTACTACTTGCATCATAATTTGTCCAATGATTTCCAACAGCACTCTTGCATTGCGTGTATTGCTAAAAGTAGATTCTAAAAAAGAGAGTGGCTTCGTTTAGAAATCCGTTGGGAAAACGGACACAGATTCCGATGTACTTTATGTGAGAGGAATTTTGTCTCGGCTTGCGTAAGAATGGGTTTTGGGAGTCAGAACGAGGTTTCCAACAGGAAACCAAACGAAGCTAGTATTTGGGTGGTTGTACCAAAACCATGGTTTTGATGGTGCAAAATATGGCCGTTTCAATACTTCTTTTCTCAAGCAGTGGACTGGTTACGTTTACCCTTCAGTGCTTTTTTTAATTAAACCCAAATAAACACTAAGCATATATCATGAACGAAGACATGTGATGGAATGCCAAAAGATCCAGCGGACCACCTCTGCCTATCGTTGACGGAGGAGGATCGTCTCGTTCATCCGTCTGCCCCATGAACACTCGAAAGAAAAACCTATTTAATCTTCAGCTTCCCGTGATTGATTATAAGGTCCACTTGTGCTGTTGATTTCCCTCTTTTCTTTCACAAAAAAAAAAAA
>JANTPZ010083598.1:0-33290 GCA_025593235.1 Vachellia pachyceras
CCCAAATCTTCGCCAAATCATAAATCTAAATAGGGAAAAGGGTTTTAGAGACCTACCTGAGTCGAAAACCAAGGTCCCATGGAAAATCCGACCATTTATCTGGCGAGCACCATGGTGACTCGCTCTCACTCGCTGTTCTCTGCTGCCACTGGACAAAGAAGACTAAATGAATTAGAGAGCTGAGGACAATGGAAGAAGGAAGGAAGATGCCATGGAGGGAAAGTATAGAGCATACAAATTTTGGGCATGAATTTTAAAAACCTATTTCACCTGCGCATTTCAAAATCCGCTGGTAATTTCTACCTACAGATTCTAAAAACCGTAGGTAATTATACATGTGGATTTAAAATCTGTAGGAAAAATTAATTTTTTATAAATTAATTTTTTTCTACGGATTTAAAATCAGCAGGTAAATTACCTGCTGATTTTAAATCCGCAGGTAATTT
Organism: Vachellia pachyceras; assembly: GCA_025593235.1. Classification (NCBI taxonomy): domain Eukaryota; kingdom Viridiplantae; phylum Streptophyta; class Magnoliopsida; order Fabales; family Fabaceae; genus Vachellia; species Vachellia pachyceras. Next base: position 447 of record JANTPZ010083598.1, read on the forward strand.
TTTAAAATTTTTTTTAAAAAAATTTAAAGTACCTTTGGATTTTAAATCCGCACGTAATTTTTTTCAATTTTTTAAAAATTTAATTTTTCCCGTAGATTTAAAATCCAATGTAAAATATCTATGGATTTTAAATCTGCATCCGTATGTAATTTTTTAAAAAAATTTAATTTTTCCTGTGGATTTAAAATCCGATGTAAAATATTTGCGGATTTTAAATCCGTAGGTAATTTTTTTCAAATTTTTTAAAAATTTAATATTTCTTGTGGATTTTTAATTCCAAAGGAAAAATACCTGCGAGTTTGAAATCCGCATAAAAATTTACCTGCGGATTTTTTCCGTTCCGCAGGTATATGATACTTTTTTTTACTAGTGATATATATGCATAATCTTGTTTCTAAATCACTTCTAATCATTGGTTAACACAAAATCCACCATCTATAATTAGCCCCAATTTGTGCAGCAATTTTTCAAAAAATAGTTCATATGGCAAGCTTTAAAATTTGTCCAAGATCACTTGGGTTTGGACATTTGTGCAAAGAGTTATGGTTTTCCAAAGTTTGAGGAAACACCTGAAAAAATGAAAAATAACCATATGAATAGTACATTTTCACGCAATAAACTGTATTAATTGGGCAATTTTTTGAACCAATGAGTATTTTTTTCCTGTAGGGAATCTTATAAATTTCATATAGAAATTAGAACCATTCAATTTCAATTTTTTTAGAATTAGTTATAAATTTTTAAAGTTGGGCCAAAAATCTAGAAAACTGACCAAATGAATAGTAACTGGGGTGAAAATTTTTAATTTCACTTCATCCAATGCCTAAAAGTGGTTCAAATATGATATAATATGAAGCTAAAGAGGTCTAGTAAGGAGTGTCACACATTCTAGGCCATGCAATTTACTTTATGCAAATAAAGCTACTTTGACTATCCGTAGAATTACTTTATCAGGTCATAATTACTTTTTGGAAATCCTCTGCTTAGTTGACCTATTTAGGGTTATAAAAAATTCCCAAAATTCATGAAAGACCTCCACAATTTTTCTTTCTCCATTCTGCTTCCAGAATTTCCTATAATTAATTTTCAAAGGAAACACACGTGGTTTTTTCGGGCTTTATGTTTTCTATCAGGAAACAACTCTTATCTTTCTTTTTGGAATAATTTTATAAAATACTAGGATTTCTGATCTATATTCCCTTACTTTGATATCTAATGCATGAGACCTTTGGATATTTTAAATAATTAAATTTAATTATTTATTTATGAAATATCCAAAAATTAAATAACTTTTAAAATTCCTGTAAAGGTTATCCTAGTTATTCTGATCTGAACCAAACCTCAATTACTACTCAGTAAATTTTTCTCTATCTTTTGAAACTCTTTAAAATTTTATGATATTTTGGTCAAACTTTGACCAAAATGCCCTTAAACTTTTTAAATGACAATTTGGTCTCTTAAATCTCAAAATACCACTTTAGTCCAATTTTTAACTGACACTTGGATCCCTTGACTTTTCTACTTGACCCTTCAGTCATTTACTTTTTCAAAATGATCATTTTACCTTTACTTTTTCTAGGCTAGACAAATAGCATTTTCACTCTTCTTTTCCCTTCCATTCATTTCCGATCATTTCTTTTCATTATTTGAAACCTTAATTTAGCTTTAACTGCTTGTTTAGCCTTTATATCAAGTTATTAAAAACCTAGATATTACAACTTGATGTGGTATTATCTCTATATTCTCAATTTTCTGTATTTTGGTGAACTAAACTATAGTATACTTGTTCCTGATTGTATATTTATATGAGCTTGTTTTGATTCTCTTATTTTTGCAATATCACTAAATTCCTTTTGTATTCTTTCCGTATTATCTTCTCCTTGTCCCATAATTCTTTCTATTTCATCTATTTCTTCTTCATGTTCTTCAACCGTCCTCATCATGTTTATTGATGATTTTTCTTCTTTTATTAGATGTTTTAAGAGTTTAAATAAATCATTCCTATTTGACATGCTATTTCAGTTACTATATTATTTTCTTTTTGACTTATTCTTTGTTCAATTTCTTTACTTACTTTTTTTACTTCTGCTTTTGCTCTTAACATTATTTGATTTTCATTGTCTTTATCTTTTTATCTCTTTAATTTTAATTTTTGTATTTCTTCAAATAGTCTGTAAATTTTTAATTACAATTTCTTGTCCTTTATGAATTTATTCAGTGATTATTCTTGTATGTTTTATATTTTCATAAATTATTTGAGAATTTATCATTTCTTCAGTATTATTTTCTTCATTATCTGTTTCTCTTACTCTTATCATATTTATCTAAGGATTATTTTCTGTAGATTCTATATTTGATTTTATTCCTAATGCTTTCATTATTCGATGAATATTTCCTTTTATAATATTTATTTCACATGTTTTTGCTCTATTGGTTTAGATATTTCTATTATTTTTATTCTATCTTTAAGTTGTTCTTTTTCTATTAATAATTTTAGATCTTCGGGTAATTTTTCTATTATTTTTTCTATAGCAAATACTTTAATGAATCCTTTATATTTATATTTATATAATTCCCAATTGTTTCATCAAATATAAATTAGTCCTATTTATTTGACTCACAGTATTATCCACTTCACCTCCTACTGTGAATGGTACTACCTGCTACAGTACCCTATCAAAAATAATATTCTTTCAAAAATATTAGTTACTGTTAAAACAGTAGAAAGGATTAAGAATGCCCAATCTATATAAAAGCCATGTAATTCTTTCAGCAGGGGCATTGAGCAATATCTCAGAATACTACTAGTTATAGTCTGTATCTTATTATTCATCTGACTATACATTAAATTGAAATCCATCTCTAAGGAAGAATTGTAAGCAGCGTTGAAGGTAGTCTATTACAAGTATTGACAGGAAATTTAATCTATCGAAATTAAAATTTACTTTAAATGGAATTCTACAATATTGTGCTCGGTTGGATTATTATTGCCAGTTGGTCTAGAATAGCCACTCTCTCCACCTAATATTTGACTTCCATTTGGAAAAGGATGAAGCTGCATTAAATCCATTCACACAGAGTTCTATTTGACTACAAACGGAGTTAACAGAAAAACCACAACTGATTGAATTGGTATGGCAGGGGAGTCAAATTGGGAGTATAGAAGGGGATAAAGGATGGATTTAAATTCCCATCCCTTCACATTTTTAAACCAAACAAGATGAGGGGAGGGATAGCTTCAAAGGAGTCACCAAACAAGATAGCGGGAAATCTGTGACGGCTTTGACAATATCGTTGCAAAAGCTCGATTTGAATCCCGGTTCCAACATCAAGCCCAAGCCCTCCAATATCTTCGCCGTCCGTCAGTTTTCCGGTACCTTTCTCTCTCTCTTCGGCTATGGATTTATCCTTTGATGTGCCTTTTTCTGCGAATCTTTTGTGTTATAGGTAAAGTTCAAAATTTTCATGCTTAATGATGAAAGAAACCTTCTTTGATTTTGGATTTATTTTTTGATCGCTCTGTCATGGTTCTCATCGAAATTGAAATAATGTCGCCAAAAAAAAACTAACATTAAAATGAAGTTATTTCTGAGTGTTCAACTGAAGAAGATAATAAGGAAAGGATTTTGTGTATGGTGCAGATTTCCTGAAGGTCAGTTTCTCGCCTTATATATCTCACTCTTAACTTGTGATTTTATCATCATTAGCTTATCGCACAATACTGGACTTGTTATATTGCGATCCATATCTGACGTTAGGTTTCGAAAATTGTTCTTAAATGTAGTCTCCCTACCGAAGAAGACAAAGCCTCCAAATTTAGTCAGCTTGTGCCTTGGAGTTGTTGGCAGGCGTTTAGAGGATATCATCGCTGATTTGGGTGAGATTGCTATCAACCTGCCAGCTGATATAAAGGTAGTGTAGAACACTTTTCTTTCTTGAATTCTGAAAGAAAAAAATGTTGAGCATATGGCCTGTGCATCGTAGATGTAATTTATAGCTTGGGGATAAACATATATTGTAATCCTGAGAGAAGATATTGTTTTTGGTCCTTAGGTTAAAAGCTACTGGAAAATTTTTCAATTAATATATTCATATGAACCACTTACTTTTTTTTTTTTATGTTGTTTATCTGTTAATGGGTGACTAAGTCACTGAAAAGGGGCCTCCTTTTAGTTCTTAGACCTTCTTTTATTCACAGCAAACAACTTGTATCTCAACAAAGTTATGCAGCGCGGACTTGGCATGAAACTTGGATAAAAACCCTAAGTAATTAGATGCAGAATCAACAAATTGAACTCCGAAGAGAATGTGATTTATATTTTCTGCTGTTATCAATTTAATCATAATGATCAAATACCTGAAATAGCTATATTTCACTAGATCAAATCAAATTCAGAATGTTAGCATGTCACTCGGTGTGGTGATGATATTTTTACATGCATTTCTGCAGCAATTCTTTACTGATAAGGATGTAAAAAGATTACACTCATTTGTCATGTTGGGGGCATATTTATATGTCTTGTCTAAATTTTTTCAATCTTATCCATACATTTGGCGCTAATCACCCTCTGATTTTCACTCTCCCAATAATTAAATCCTTTAGCTCTCTTCCCTTATTGCACATAAAGAGAGAGGGAAAGAAAAAGAATTGAGGACCATAGAAAAGAAACAGAAATTGTGAGAAACTTCAAGAAAATTGTTGATTCAGCTATCTGACAACACCAAGAGCAACATAAACTCTGGAACCCTTGTGTGTGTATTAACCTTTAGAGTTTAGACACCTATATATAGCTATAAGCTAAGGGTAGTGTGTGTGCGCTCTCGTTCGCACGCGTGTGTTTGTGCGTGTGTGTGTTTGTCTATTATACTCACTTCACTTCGTTTTTTCTATATTCTGATCGACCATCTCATTTGATTTGTTTTCCTTTAGTTGTTGTAAAGGTCATGATGTTACTGGTTTTTCAAATTATATATACTCCATAAGATGGCTCAAACATTTATGGCAAGTGATCAAAAAGCATCTCCCTCAAACTCTTCCAACTCCAATTCAACGCGAAGAACCTGGAAATATGACATTTTCTTGAGTTTTAGGGGTGAAGATACTCGTAAAGGTTTCATAGATCACTTGTATCATGCGTTGAAAAGGACTGGATTTAGAGTTTTCAAAGATGATGAAGAACTTAAGAGAGGAGAAGTCATCACAGAAGAACTCAAACACGCAATTGAGGACTCTCATTTTGCAATTGTTGTTCTCTCCAAAAATTATGCCTCCTCTTCATGGTGTTTAAATGAGCTTCAACAGATTCTCTACTCACGAGATAATATGTGTCAGCAAGTTTTCCCCATATTTTATGATGTAGATCCATCTCATGTACGTCATCAAAGAGGAACTTTTGCTGAAGCTTTTGGCACGCATCAAATGCTTCAAAGGAACAATAAGATCATGGAAAGCTGGAGGGATTCTCTCACCAAAGTTGCTGACTTATCTGGTTGGGATTGCAAGGATTGGTGAGTTAATTATTTATCGGGTAAACTTACATGACATATATTTTATACTTATAATACAATATAGATCTATGTGCATTCAAGCTATTTGTATGTGTTCTTATTTTAAATTAAATATTAGTTTCAAGTCCAAAATAGCTTGAAATACAGTTGATCTAGTAAAAAATATTATAATTATTGAAGAAATCAAAAGTTATATTTTAGCTGTGATTTGTGTTTAATATATGACATGGACATTTATTTGTTGATTTAAATTATAGGCGTGAAGCCGAACTTATTGAAAAGGTTGTTGAGGAGTTGTGGACCAAATTACGTGACAAACTACCACCTTGTAGTCAGGAACTAATTGGAATTGACAATAAAGTAAAACAATTGGAACCGCTTTTGGAGATAGGTGAGAATGATGTTCGGTTTGTAGGAATTTGGGGCTTACCTGGTGTTGGTAAGACAACAATTGCTAGGGCTTGTTTTGAGAAACATCGTAGCCAATTTGAAATTAGTTGCTTTCTTCACAATTTTAGGTCAACTTCTGAAAGAGATGGTGAGGTTTACTTACAAAGTAGACTACTTTCACATCTCAAAATTAGAGGCATGGAGATTGAAGACCCGTACGAAGGGAATCAAATAATCGAAAACCGTTTTTGCAATAAAAAAGTTTTACTTGTTCTTGATGATGTTAGCCATACAAGCCATTTAGAAAATTTGGCTAATAGCCCTAATTGGTTTGGTGCTGGGAGTAGAGTGATCATTACAACTAGAAATTTGAACTTGTTGCGTAGGGTGCATGAAGTATATGTCCATGAGGTTAGAATTATGAACCGAGATGAATCCCTTCAACTCTTTTGTCAGAAGGCATTTGGAAGAGGCGAAGCTCAGGATGATCTTTTGGAGATGTCTCAAATTGTTTGTGATTATGCAAAAGGCCTTCCTTTAGCTCTCTCTGCTTTGGGTTCCTTTTTCTGTGGAAGAACTAGTGTGCTAGAATGGGAAGACGCTTTGGATATGCTGAAGAAAGATCCACATAAAGATATTTTTAGGATACTTGAATTAAGTTTTGATGCGTTGAGCTATACAGAACAAACAATATTTTTAGATATTGCTTGTTTCTTCAATGGCAAGAACAAAAACGAAATAACGCGATATTTGGAAAGTTGTGGTTTTAATGCAAAGATTGGAATAAAAACTCTTCATGAAAAGTCTCTGCTAAAGGAATATGACAATGTTTTAATGATGCATGATTTGCTAGAGCAAATGGGTAGGAAAATTGTCATAGATAAATCTTTTGATGATGTTGGAAATCGTAGTAGATTGTGGTCCAAGGAAGACATTGATGAAGTTTTGGGAAATAATTTGGTGAGTATTGAACTTCCCTCTTACTAGTTTTGTAATTTATATCTTATTAGTTTCTTATCAATAAATCTTAATGCTATTTTTCTGGTGGCTAATGTTGTTTATCAGGGCACAAATAAAATACAAGGCATGGTGTCGTCTGAATCTTGTAAGACATCCTGGAATCCTGAAGCCTTTTTAACATTATATAACCTCAGACTACTCATGGTGTCATCAAGTGATTTCAACCTTCCTCATGGCCTCAAATGTCTTCCTCATGCTTTGAAAGTACTTCACTGGACAAATTGTCCTTTAGACACTCTTCCTTCTGAAACCCAACTATATAAACTTGTTGATCTTAGCATGCATCATAGCAAATTAAAGAAACTTTGGAATAAATGCTTGGTAAGTTGTATAGATATATACCTTATCCTTATGCTTTGATGCTATAGATATATAGCTTAATTGATTGTGCACGTTCACACAATGTATTATTTTTCATTGATTCTCATATGTTTATTTGTCTAGTGTTCCAAGAATATGAAGTTTTTGGACTTGAGTTTTTCCAAAAACTTGATTGAGACTCCTGATTTCTCTGAACTCCCAAATCTGGAAAGATTAGAACTTGAAGGCTGTGAAGGTCTTGTTTACCTCCATACTTCAATTGGACAACACAAAAAGCTTCAAGTGTTGAATCTGAAAGGTTGCAAAAATCTCAGAGCCATTGGGCCAAAGAAATTGGAAATGAGTGCTCTAAAAGAACTTCTTCTTTGTGGGTGCATCCAAGTAAAATGTCTACCAGAGTTTGGGGAAAGTATGAAAATCCTAGAAACGCTTGATGTTGGGGAGACAAATTTAGTGAAACTTCCAGAGTCACTTGGATTATTGACTAGTCTTGAGACATTGAAGTTAAGGGGCTGCAAGAACCTTGTGTGGCTTCCCCAGAGCATTTGCAAGTTGAAGCGTCTTGTACTTGTTGATATTGCTGGGTGCTCAAAACTTGCTAAATTGCCCGAAAAGTTGAATGAAATTGAAGCCTTGGAAGAGCTTGACGCGAGTGAAACCGGCATAACAACAGTACCTTGTTCCATTGGTGGTTTAGAAAAACTCCAAAGACTGTCATTTGGTGGGTGCAAAAGGCCAACGTCAAACTCTTGGCGCATGATTCTTCCATTGAAGCACATGCTTTGGGGGCATCCAATTCACAAGGGCTTAACATTGCCTGCTTCAATCTTCAATCTTAAATCTCTGAAGGAATTAGATTTAAGCCACCGCAATATTGATGATGGATCCATTCCGAATGACTTGTGTGGCTTATCATCATTATGGAAGTTAGATCTAAGTGGGAACAAGTTTAAGAATCTACCTGTTGGATGCATAGCTAATCTTTTGAAACTAGAAATTCTTCTTTTGAGTTCCTGTTCAGAACTTAAGTTGTTCCCACGGTCTGCACCAGGTTTAAGAACGGTGGATGCAGAAGAATGTTGTTCATTGGAAACAGTGGCGGACGAACATTTGTTACATCTCTTTACTTCTATTGACCAGGTATATATACAAACAAATGTCTACGTATATTCTATTTCATTGGTAGCTATATTACCTCCTACTCTTAATTTAAGGAGTGAAATAGTAGTGTATATGTAATTTGATGTGTTTTTTTTTAAGGTGGAAAGATGGGAGGGGGAAGAAACTCTTGCTGTGACAATTCCAGGGAGTAAAATACCATCATGGTTTGATAATCAAAATGATCTTCGTCTGGATGACCAAGGTGAAGCATTAGTGATGATAGACATGCCTCTTTGTGAAGAAATGTTAGGAATTGGGTTGTGCATTGTGCTGGACGATGATAAGTTTTATTCCACTGAACCCAACAACATACCTTCGGCTTCCCCACGTTGTCAGTTTGATTTTGCTGCAATTCCTAACCCACGAAATACTTACGGGCCTATTCCTAAAGGGAGGATGCGTCTATATCGAGAAGAAATAAAGTCGAGTCACCTTTGGATCGTGTTTTGGAAACAAAGAGAGGAACTGAGTCATATTCTACAATTAAGTGAGCACAGCCAAATTCCATTGACAATTGGCGTCTACGAATGGGATGCAGAATCGGATGCAAAAGTAGTCTCAATCAAGTGTGGATGGCGTGTCATACGAAAAGCTGATCTTCAAAACTGGGACGTTAACTCAGTGGCTCTGTGTCCTTCCAGCATCGGAACAATACAATGACCAAGTATATCACTTTTCATTATTATACTCTATATACTCCTGTTTATAAGCTATTTGAACTAAAGATAAACCTTTTTAAAATTTTTATTAACTTCCCAAATTTATTCTTATTTAATAACATGTCCGATCATTAATATAAAAGTCGATTGATTGTTTTTTCGGAGATTAAGAAACCCAACTACCTCATTTAAAATCATTTGTTTATCTGTATCATTAAATCATGTATCAATTTATAAGTCGGATAAATTAGTTTAAAAAATAATAAATATAAATACTTTAAAATAATATATTTAATTTCATTGATCATGTAAAAAGGTAATTGACTCTTATATTAAGAATTTCATGTAAGTAAATTAAGCAATGAAACTATTGGTCAGAAACATCTAATACCATTAACTTTTTAAGGGTGAAAATTTAATAATAATCAATTTATAAGGGTACAAATCTGATTAACTTTTTAAGAGTGTAAAATTAATAAACTTATAAGGGTATAAATTTGGCAATAATTATTTAATAAGGGTGTAAATTTAACAATGTTGTTAACCCTCTCTCAACTACATTAACCAGTTGGTATCATTTAAATAATAAAAAATACTCTTTGATGCTTACTTCCTCCATGAAAATTGGTATAAACAATTTTTTCTTTTTAATGGTAATTAAAACTATTTCATTTGTTTACTAAAGAAAAAAAGTTAAGCAAAAAGGAGTAAGGAAAAAAGTTAAAATTTGAATTAACATTAGAAATATCAAATTATTTAGAGTAAATTTCATGAAAGAAGTTAAGTAAAAAGGATTAGTTTTGATTACTTAAATGATCCTAAAATGAAACCCTAGATCCTAAAAATAATAAAACATATCATCTAGTTAACTAAGTTAAGAAAGATTAACGATGTTACTAAATTTGAACCCTTATTAATTGATTATTATTAAATTTACATCCTTTAAAAAAATTAATTGTGCTAAGTGTTTTTAGTCAATAACTTCATTGTTAAATTTGTACGTTTATCCTATATTATATATCATGAGAACAAAGTCATGGTAAAATGGATAAAAAAAATTTCATTATCTATCATTCTTCCATATAAATTGGATAAAAGAAGTACATTCTACTCTCATTTTTATGTTAAACTGCACCCTCTAAGCCCCTAATATTGTGAATGCAACATTTCATATTTAAAAATTGGAAAGATGAAACATTAATTAAGGATATAAGTAAAAAAAAAAGGTAAATGTGCAAACTTAGCAATTAAATTATTGGTTAGGAATATCAAACACAATTAGTTTTTTAAGGATGCATCAAGCCTAACATCTGTTAATTAGCTGCCGTGTTTTACTATTTTTGGGATATAAGTCTTCATTTTAGTATCGTTTAGGTAATTAAAACTACTCATTTTTACTTAACTTCTTTCATAAAGTTACTCTAAATAATTATATGTTTCTAATAGTAATTAAAACTACTCATTTTAACTCAATTTTTGTCTAACATGTACAAGTTATTAGCTAATTGTCTTTTATGGATAATAACCAGCCAGGGACGGATAGCATATACATAAATAATAATTTTATGTATGCTTAACTCAGTCCTTACTTATTGAAATTTTAGGACTCATTTTCAATTAATTCATCGAGATGAATGCATTTAAATGACACCCACCCACATTATCAGCGAGAGGGATTAGAGGAAAAAATTATAGGTGGAAGATGAAAAACAATGTATTGAAAAATTAAACTGACGGAACAACCACAAGAAGTAAACTGGCACTTTTACCATAAATGTATAAATCTAATAACAAAGTTTTATATATTAGTAACGTGTGATACCATAAAGTTTTAGGTGATGTAAAATATACGTAATGGTATAAAAGTACGTTACATTTACCACAACCGTTAAACTGCTATTACTTTTTGTATGTGGGCCATAAAATATTATTTATAAATTGTTATAAATTTTTTGTAAGAAAAAATGCAAACCTTCTTATCTCCATCATTCGATCATGCACGTCAAAAATATGTTCTCTCTCGTCTCTCTCTTTAGCAATTATGTAACATCTTTATTTTAGAAGCTATAATTAAGTGCTGTTCGATCTTATTTAGTCAAAGGGGATATAAAATAAATTAAAATTTAAAAGAAATATGAAAATTTATCATATACAAAATATATATAGAATATAAAATGAAATTTCTAAAAAATTAAATAATAATAATTAATGAAGTTTCGGCTTCAAGTTTCTCATCACGTCATAGAACTCGAGTTCCAGTTTCTCAGAACTCGAGTTCCAGTTTCTCAGAACTTGAGTTTCGCAAAACTGACAACAAAAACTGGAAGTTTTATATTCAAGTTTCACAGAACTCGAGTTTCAGAATTTTAGAACTCGAGTTTCGCAACTGTTTCACAGAACTTGAATTGAAAATTGGAAATTTTAACTTAGAGCTTTACAGAACTCGAGTTCTGTTGTTTCCCAAACTCAAGTTTCATGCCTTCCAAATTATCTTCAGTTCAAAAACTTGATGTTCAAACTCGAGTCTTCACTGAAAGTTTTTTAAAATTCGAGTTCATGAGATTCTGAACTTGAGTCTCGAGGAGTTTTTTAGTTAAACACTTTTTCACACGTTTTGTTAGCGTAGAATTTGACCAAGAGGGAGTGAATTTGTCACTTTTTAAAATTAAAAGCACAAAGTACAGAATTAAAACTATGTCACCGATGAGTAGAGAGAGAAGATGAACACAAAAGATTTATCCTGATTCAGTCCTCTTGACCTACATTCAGTCCTCAGAGCGCCTCTGAGATTTTCAATCCACTAACTGCACCAAAGAAAGGCTTTACAAGCATGTACAATAGGAAATCACTCCCCCTTACACTTTTCACTAAAATAGAGTATCGCACACTCTGTTTTCTAGCTCAAACTCAGCTTAACAAACTCAAGGCTCCAACCTTGAGTTTTTTACATATTTATAATTAAGAAAGGCTATAAGAACTCTCTTGAAAGAGTAGATATGTAAACACTAAGGTACATAAGGTATAATGAATGATTCACAGAGAAGCAGATGAACGTAGTAAATGGTGAAGCTTTTCAGTACGTGTGTTGTTTTTTTTGTCTTGAATGCTTGGTGTATTTATAGTTGAGAGTAATAAATTAGTCGTTAGACGATGAGTAAATATATGTTACTCACATAAGCCACCATTCTGCTTCGCCATTAATGCTTCATTAAATGCAGCTTGAATGAACGACCACGAAGACAATAGGCGAACGTTAATGCTTTTTGTCTGAGTAAGATTTGGTCTGCTTCATTCCTCTCCCATAAGTCAATATTTCTGCATTTATGAGAGAAATTGGAATTCAAAATAGTTAAGCATAAATAAGGAAATATTTTGCAGAGCGTAGGTAGAGATGTCAGAGAAAGTAGTGCTCGAGCATGACACTTCAATGCTCGAGTATTGGTCAAAGAAGGCAAGAGTAAATTTGAATTTTATGAAGCAGTGCTTGAGTTTTGAGTTCAGCACTCAAGTTTTCATAACACTCTTGAAGTAACTCGAGTGTTTGCTGGAAGTGATGCAAAATAAAACTTGAAAACTTTTTTTCAATACTCGAGTTGTTTTAAAAGTATTGGAAAAGCTCTTTGATACTCAAGTGTTGCTGACTGGTACTCGAGTTTTGTGAATACTCTTAGTTGATACTCAAATTTTTAGGGAAAAATTTGAAGTAAAGTCATTTTGGAAAACACCATCACTTGAGTATTCAAACATAGTACTCGAGTGTTAACAACACTTTTACTATAACTCAAGTTCTTTGATGCAAGTAGTGTGTTTATTCTGAAAGTGATGCTCCATACTCGAGTATTTCAAATCAACACTTGAGTATTGACAACACTTCCATTGTAACTCGAGTATTCTGGTTCAAGTGTTATGCTTTGTTTTGAAAAAGAAGATCGATACTCGAGTATTGACAGCACTTCTTTCACAATACTCGAGTTCCACTTGAAAGTGTTTAGTTACAAAGCATCTTAAGTCTCAACACTCGAGCTTCCAAAAAAACACAACTCGAGTGTTGTCAATACTTTAACCTCAAACTCGAGTTTCCACTGAGAGTTTTAAAACATAGAATCAGTTTTAACTCACGGTACTCGAGTGTCAACATTCAATACTCGAGTTTTGGCAACACTTTAATGTTAACTCGAGTTTTTTGTCTGAAAGTATTGAATTTTGACACATTTCTAAAGCTCGATACTCAAGTTTTAAAACATAATACTCGAGTGTTGTCAATACTTTCACACAGACTCAAGTTTTAAATAAGAGTAACGAATCTCAAACATTTTTAAGAGCTTAAAACTCGATTACTGAGACATAGAACCCGAGTGCCTCAACATGAATATAAAAAATTAAAGTTTAAATCAATTTGAGACTTCATAATTCCTATAAGCACAAAAATATTGAGTTTTGTTATCATCAAAACATGACATTAACATGTTTTAAAACTCAAGTCCTCACTTTTTCAACTTGAAGTTTTACAACTGTATTAAAAGACTTGATATCCAAACTTCAAGTTTCAAACAAAAGTTTTTAAACTGTTTTTCAGAACTTTCATTGCAAACTCGAGTCCCAAATGAAAGTTTCTCAAAACTCAAGTTCTGTTTATGAAAATTGGAAGTTTCACTATATGGCTTTCAAACTCAATGTTTCAGAACTCGAGTTGTGAAATCTTGAGAACTCGAGTTCATATTTCTCTAACATGGCTTCTGACACAGCTACACCTATCATCTACCGAAGCTTTCCTTTTTCATGCTTAGACATTTTGAATGTTACCTGCTCTAATAAATGCTTTATAGCTCTTTCATTAAACAACTCGAGTCGTATGAGGAATGAAACCCAACATTAATGACTTTTGCCGCCGACAGTTGAATAGCATTCAATGAAGCATAAATGACAGTTCAACAAATGCAGCTATTCTGAGTAACGTACATGCTTCTCTCTAACGGCTATTCAAACTCTAAGTAACGGCTATTGAAAATAGTCTCAGATATAAATGAAGAAGCTTTGAAGGCAGAATAGAGACTAGGAACTAACTTGAATACGTTATCATTCTCTGCAACTTCCTTCTGTCATTTTATTCATTAATTCCAGTGAGCTTCAGTGATTCTTTATCTACTTTTCCCAGAGAGTAAATCCTGATAATTCTTTGTGTATTATAGTGAGATATTCAAGGTTGGGACCTTGAATTTATTGGCATGTGATTGAACTGGAAAACAGAGTGTGAGATTCTCTGTTTTAGTGCGTATTCTAAGAGGGAGTGTGATTTCCATTGTAAAGGCTTGAGAAGCCTGTTATTGTTGTCAGTGGATTGAAAAATCTCAAAGGAGCTTTGAGGACTGGATGTAGGTTAGGAGGATTGAACCAGGATAAATCACCGTATTTATCTTCTCTCTTATACTCTTATTTCGATGACTTTATTTTTATTTACTGTTTGATTTAACGAAAAATTTTTATACACCCCATTCACCCCCTCTTGGGTGACAGTCATCCTAACAGTTATATCCATGTTCCTTACCATTAAACTAAAAAGCAAAATTATATATAATATCAAACACAAACACATAAATATATATAATTTAATACATGATTTAATTACGCACACATATCTTAAATATTAAATGAGAATCTTAAATAAATTCAGCCAAAATATACAAATTCTAATTTATGCTAACATTTTTATCAATCAAATCTCTAATAAGGCCTATAAGCCTTATTTAGTATTTTGAATTTTGGGATTTTATCTATATATCATTTTTTCTCTTTTTTTGACCTAATCCTTTTTCTCTTTACTATTTTTTTCCACAAAACTTTTCTCTTTACTTCATGCCTTCCCTTTATTTCTTAGTTTTCTTGGGAAGTGTGGGCTTAAGATAATTCTTCTTAATCATAATAATTATTAAAATGTTCATATGATAAAAATTAAATAGAATAACAAAAAAATCTGGTCAAAATAAAAAATTTCAAAACAAAATAGCAAAAATTCATTCCCGTGTGTTGCATAAAAACGTGTAATCTTATTAACATAATATTATTTCTATTATTAAATGTTACACATTGGAACCTTTTGCATCTGAGTTTTTTGTTGGATTAGAACGTGCGTACACGCAGCAAAATTTTAAAATTTTCTAATCCATGTATGTCAAAGGCGTTTAGACCGAGGAGATAGAGCAATACCTTTTGCGTTTAGAATTTGAAGCGTTCCTTGCTTTCGGATCTCTTCAAGTTCCATGACCTTCCGCGTTCTTGGTTTTGATCACAAGGAGCTGACATCTCTTCAAGTTCTATGACCTTCCGCGTTCTTGGCTTCTCACATCTCACTCTCTCTCTAAGGTTTCTGTGACTCACAATCAGATTCGAATTGCAATGTCTCTCTTGCTCATGAGTCCTTATATTTATAGAACTCATGGAGAGTATCATAATCTGCGATTAATCTTTAAAATTCGAATAAAGATCGCAAACGATATTCAAGATTAATCTTGAAATTCAAATTTCAAAAAGGATATCCAATATTAATCTTGAAATCCGAAATTCAAAGATATTGAAGATTAATATTAATCTTTATTAATCTTGAAATCTGAATCTCAAAAGGGATATTCAAGATTAATCTTTATTAATATTGAAATTTGAATTTCAAAAAGGATATTCAAGATTAATCTCTATTAATCTTGAAATTCGAAATTCAAAAGATACTCAAGATTGATCTTTATTAATCTTGAAATTTGAAATTCAAAACATGAAATTCGAATTTTACAATTCTAATTTGGATTAATCTGATTTTGATCAAATCATATCCATATAATTAATCCAAATAATGAGCCAACAAATTCAATTTATCTTTATAAATTAAATCTAAATATTAATGTTAATCATTTAATTTATTAATTAAATATTGAAAATAACACATAATATTGTTGTCATTTAGAATTTATATATATATATATATATATGTACAGATATAAAATTCAAATAAACCATATAATTTGAAGCTCATATTGGGCTATTTTTACGTACAACCCTGTAGGCCCATATGAAGTTGGCAGTAGGCTAAACCGAGCACTAGCCCACAAGTCGCAAGTGCTTTTAGCAAGACATTGCAACTACCCAAATCACATGAGGATCGTTAATACGATATAACCTTCCATGCAACCACATCACGTCCCTTTTGTCACATGATATCTCGGTCAAGGATGCGGCATTGATGATGTCATCCTCTTATTCTTGACAATTACTTTCTCGATCCCTGAGTAATCTGATCAAAGAAACAAAAACTCCTTTTCGTTACAGTATGACCATACACTTCTCAGACTCACTCATCGAGGAGCCCAGTAATATCTCTTAACTAATAGGAGGGACAAATCCCATCTTAATCACTCGTATTCCTCCACATGAAAGACCCCTAAGCCCGATTATAACCTTTATCATCACCAGGTCAAATGTGACTTTTGACTAAGTCAAAACTTAGCGACTCTCATGTAGGAATCCATGATGATCTCAGGTCAAAGGGTATTGTGACGTGATTACATATGAGATAAGCTAATGACTTAATCCATGCAGCTTTCTTATAGCGGATCGGTCCAGCACCTTGTACTCTTACAAGTGCCTATGACTTTGACTCGTATCTCCATACCTTATCAAAGTCACACTGGTTTTACTTTATCTATAATTCTGCATGGACAACCAATCAGAGACATTTAAGACAATATTTATAATTCTTCTATGGATGCAATTATCATAATAAACATGTAAAACATATGATAATTAAATGGAGAAAATATATTAAAATAAATAATGTGTGAGATACAATGATTGACCCTCCTGTCTCAGCTACCCTTGACCAGGGGGCAACATAAAGATTCTTTCAGACGTGTTGCAGTTACTTCTTCCCCAGAATCTCTGTCTCACGAGCTCACGTAAAGCACATCATAAAATTCTGTCAAACTCAAAAGCAGAACCCCAAAACAAAATTGGAAGAAAAACACAATATATATTAACATGTTGATAAGACTTCCCCTTTCACAATTTCTCGTCGTTCTCCTTACTTCATCATATATTTTTATAATTAACACAGAGGACATTGTTGTGGAAGAAACAAGATGATACAGCCTTTGTTTGGTCTTGTGATGGTGGAAATGGTGTTGGTCATGACGATGTCGTTTTGGAGACCGATAAGGAAAGTGGTGGTGAAGGGGCTTGACTTGTTGAAGCAGGGAAGAGGGCCGTTGGTCACCAAGACGGTGGCGGCCACCATGCTTTTGGTGTTTGGCTCGACGCTTTATACGTTAACCAACATTCAAAAGCACATTCACGAAACCGGTGTTCTCAGCCAAACCGATGAAGGGCTTGTTTGGCAAAGAGTTAAGGAAGGCCAAAAGCACGTTCAACAGTGTTTTTCTGCAAAACAAGATAATCTCCTCCACATATTTACCTCGACTTGCGTAAAAGTATTTTTCTACCGCGTTCCCAAACGAGCCCGAAGTTCTCATAGCTCAACGTCTCTTGGAAGCTTCATTCATGGGTAAACAAATGCCTCTGCTTCTTTCGTTTGAATTTTACCCATCATATTATAAATATGCTTGAAATAGGAAAAATTCTAAATTAAATTGGTAAATTCAATAAATCCCTAATCAAGTTATTGACTCAATTTCAATTTTCAAAATGTGAATAAAATGATTTAATTGCCCCTTCTAATTTCCTCTCTCCTCTTGGGAGAGTTTAAGGTAATTTCCATAACCCACAATTATTTTATTTATATTTAATGTTTTCATTTTATAATATCTATCAATATCCCCCCGACATATTCATTTTTTTCTCTTGGGTTTTTATTTCAAGTTGCCTCTTTTTCTAATATTCTTTTGTTCAAGTGCAATTCTTAATTTTTTTGAGGAAAAATACAGATTTCTCCTTCCATCAAAATAAAAAATTACAAATATCTAAATATTATATAAATTAAAATTTGAGATCACCCACCAAAATGAGAAAAAAAATAAAAGAAATAAAAGACTACATTGTGTATATGCCTTATCTAATTTATTTTTTAATTTTTTGGGTTGATATTCAATAATCTTGACTTTTTAGGTCAATTATGAACATTTTAAATTTTAAAAATGATATTTTGTTTTGAAGTGCCAATTATAAAATCATTTTTGCCAAAATTAATTTTTTAATCCCTTGTGAATAACAAATTTGAATTTGTTAATTTTCAAACAAGTACGTCGAGTTGCAAGTATATCTAAATTTTTATCTTGTGATAGCAATTAATATAAGGATTCTTTATTATATATTTTAAGTTAGTATTTCCCCTTGCATTGTTAGGCTTAAAATTCTAGATAATAAGTCGTTTATATTTTCATAAAGTCATTTGATGTTTGAGAATTCAAATTTAAGTCTAGTTCTTCTAAGACTATAATTTTATTCATAATATTCAACTAAAAATCATTTTATTGATACTGCCACGTGGCTTGAATTATTCTTAGTGATACTTTTATAATACCAAAAAAAATCTTTTCATTTAAGTTAATCGTACTTTACTTTAATATATATTAATATTGACATAAATATATATTTACTAATTGAAAAAATATATATTTACTAATTGAACAAATTAGAAATTATCTCGCGGCGTCGAGCTCTCTTTCCCTCTCCGCTAGGGTTTCCTTTCCTCCCAGTGAGGGTTGTCTCGCGGCGTCGAGTTATAGCTAGTGTCTCGTCGGGCCTTCGATTTCTCCTGCATCTTCAAACTTCCTAGCTCTCCTCTTCTTTGAGTCCCTGTATTGTGCCTCTATGGTGGGAATTTCAGAGATTAGGGTCTCAAAGTGGCTACCGTTTGTGGGCAACAATGGTGGCGGAGGCGATGGTCAACTATATGGGTATGATTTGTGCTCCAGTGTGATGTTTTCTGAGTGCGATCTCCTATGGGTGCCGCCAGGTTTTTGGGAGGCAAGAGTCGGGAAGGTTCGACAAGGGCATCTCTCAACCCATCGAGGCTTGGAGGAGTGGGCAGATGTGGGCGTCGCTTCTGTCTCAGGGGGTTGTGAAGGTTGTGAGAGGGGGACTTCAGAGAAGATATTGTTGAATGCCAGAAACCATAAGGGTTTTACCAACATTGCGCATACCTTCCATCTTATATGCGACATATATGTTGGGGGTTTTTGCTCCGGTGTGATGATTGATGATAACGACCTCCGATGGGTGCCGCCTGGGGTTTGGGAGATAAGTTTCAGGAAGCTTCGTCTTCGACGCCTCTTGATTCATCTGTCTGTTGTCGCCACTGGTTCGGTTGCGGTCCATGGGTTCTTTAGCTTGTTTCGACAGATCCTTCCCTTTATCCGGCGCCATTTCAGAATAAAGGCTAGGAGGAAATGCAGAGGATTTGGATTGGTGCTGGGTGATGATTTGTGGCTAAACATCTTAGATGCAATGTTTGGTGCCTCCTCTGCCATGTCGGGATGTTCGGAGGAGATTACTATCGAGGGCGTCAAGTTTGACCCAGGGGACCATGTGGAGAATGAATCTGTCCAGTCCCATTTACTAGATGTTCTATCCTTTTCTTCCAAATGGAATTCTAATGGAAGTATGATGATTCACAATGATGGAAGATTAGGCAGTGAACAGAGGTTTTCACAGAAGGCGATTTTGAACTTCAGAGTTTCTAAGGTAAGCAGATCTCCAAATACCAGTAGAAAGGTTTACAGAGTTGGTTTGGTTTTGGATGTCCTGAAGGGTAATGGGGTTTTTGTGGATAAGGTTACCTTGGTATGCATTGATGATTTCTTTGAACTCTTCAAGCCAGAGGTAGCAAGTTTTTTACACCATTACAGTGACTTTAGGTTTAATTATAGTCGGATTAGCGCCTTTTGTGGACAAAGGAACCTTACTTTCGTTGTTACTGGACGAGACGATTTGGTGTGGTTTGAGAATGGGCGGAAAAGAAGAGGAATGGAAGATTATAGTGCTAAAGTTATGGCTCTCGAATCTTGCATTAAGAAGTGTGTTGATTGGTTTGTGGTAGTGTTCTTTGGTTTGATGGCTGGCCTGATTGTGGGTTGTATGTCCAAGTTAAGGGTTTACGATGGTGAAGTTAGAATCATTATCTTTGGTCTGTTCAATGGTCTTATACCTGCTGTTCATCATGGGCTGGACATGTGCCTGTTCAGTGCGAGTGTTTGCACTGTGTTTATTCAGGCGATTCATGGGCCGGTCCAGTATGTATGGGAGCATTGTTCTTGTTTGGGCTGGAGTGGTGGTTCTCTCTTTAATTACTTGGTTGGGCGTGGTGATCTATCAGTTGGTATGATTCTTGTCATCCTTGAGTTTGCTCTTTCAAGGAATTTGAGTAGGAACCATTTCTTCATATGGATTCCGATGGAAGCGTCTTTGACAGCCAGATGGTTCGTCAAACCTTCAGTGGATTGCTCATACCTGTTTATCAGGTTTCTTCGAGCTCCGTTGCGGTTTAATGTTTTCTTGATGGTAGTTGTTAGAGTACAGTCTTGGTGTAATGCTGAACTTTATTGCTTGTTTTTTCTTTTGTCTAGTTTGTTTATGTCTGCTTGTTTCTGTTGGATGGTTGTTGTTTGTTTCCCATTAGTGTTTGTAATCTCGTTTTAATTTAATATATATGCTTCCTTGTTGGCAAAAAAAAAAAAGATAAGATTCCTGAGGAAGCCTAGCTACTAGCTAGGTATATCATGTACTGATGATTCTCTCATATATATATTTATATACACACATGCAGTTCAGGGAGGACTATTATGGTGACTAGTCGTGTGCCTGCTCGTAAGCAGTGCTTAGCCAAACTATACATGCAGATGCTGGCATGTTTTGGAAATCTTTTTCCGGTATACATATGTCTAAATAAAAAGTATTTTAAAATATATAAAAAGTATATCAAAATTTGTTAAAAAATAGATCGAAATTCATAATTCTTCTTGGCTTCCGTAAATTCTTCGCGGAATTCACAAACTCTTTTCTCTCAACGGATTCTTAAACGCACACGTTATAACATTGATTATGTCAGGATATCTATATTTATATGAATCACCTGGTTATTATATGCACTATGTAATTTGAAATATGTTGTTACTTTGCATTTTTAATATACTATGTTAATATGTGGCAAAAAAAAAAGAATAGTATTTTAAGTCACTATATATGTGTGTGTATCTAACAGTTAAGATAGCCTATGATATATGCGTAATAATTCGGCTTACTTTTCACTTTAATACTTGTAATTTAAGCAAATGCCTGTTGAAGAAGTCATTTGCATTGCAAGCTCACTCGTGTCAGACCATGCCATTCCAAACTACATCCTCAATTTAATACTACCTGTTCATTGTATCCTAGATATAAGTTTCATTTGTAATATAAAAATACAAGAAAGAGGAGTATGTGTGTGTGTGTCTATATATATCAAAGAGGGAGTATCATTTTTATTAAGGTGAAGATGTATGACCTGTTGTAATTTTTCATATGGATCCATTATTTTAAAGTATTTTTTATTCAGCGTTTTAAAATATTTTTTAAGTGCGCTCAGCATTCTATTTGTAATGCAATTTTACCCTTGATAATTTATGTGGCTAGATATATAAAAATATTTTATGATGATAAATGTACCTGAAAAAAGCTTCACCACAAAATACATTAAGGTACTAAATATATTTAGAAAAAAATATTTTAAAGTACAATTGCAGTACAAAATATTTAATGGTACTAGATATACCTAAAAAGTATTTAGGGGTGTAATAAATATACTTTGACCCTTGTAATTTTGTATAATAATTGAAAATTATTAAAAACTAATGAATATTTTGTTGGAATTATTAAAGTATAACTCAACATAAGACTGTTAGCCATATTTTTTAAAGCATTCCATACACCGCAAAAGCATCAGATATTTTTAAATGCTATACCAACTATAGTGTGCACTGGCTACACTCACATCATTGTGTTATCTCGTAGCTAGCATCTAAAATATAATAATGAGCAAGATAACACGGAAACATAGGTGTGTCGTGCCAATAATGAGCATGATTATTCAAAGCTACGTAAACAAGGAGAGAGTGATGGGAATGGGCAATTAATGAGCGCATTAATCTTAAGTATCAGTATTGAAAGCATGAGAAGTATAATTACGATGAAAAGTATATTAATTACCTTCTATCCTTAATATAAGAGTTAACTTATTTCACTAATAAATTAATACATAATCCAATAATACGTATAAAAATTAATTTTAAGTAATGTATTTGGTATTTTAATATATTAAAAAAATAATCGACTCTTGTACTAAACTGTATATTGTACTTATTTAGAAAAGCTTATTTACTCTCTAAAATTACGTTCAACAGTGTTTTTTCGTAAAATAAGATAATCTCCTCCACATATTTATCTCAAGTTAAGTAAAAGTACTTCTCTACAGTGTTTTCAAACGGACACGTTATATATTGCAGGTGCGGATGTCATAATAATCATCATCCATGTGGTCACTCATACACTATAATTAAGATGGAAAGAAGCCACGAATGTGATTGATAGAGGTGTAGCTAGCTAGCTAGCTAATGACAGTTTGGAAGCAGCTCAATTATTTGCGCAAGCACATTTCAGTATGAATCAAAACACATGCTTCCATTCATTGGACGGCCATGCCTCTTAATTTCAGCTTCCTTGCTAATATATCTCAGCTACCGCCCTCCAGTGGTAGCTAGGTGCCATGTGATATATGTACCTAGTTAGCTACTTACAAATTCTCTTCTTCTGATTTTTTTTAAGTGATGAGAGGGCATTTCATCCCTCGGTATCCCGGATCCTTTCGGATCCAGACTAATCTGGGGTCACCTCGGAGTGCGCCGGGACTTCCCAGAGTTCGAGCCTAAGACTTGGTGGGTACGCAGCGCCTTGCCTTCCCCTGGACAACCAGTCGGACCAGCCCCTGGGCCTTCTTCTGATTCTTTTGATTGTGCCAGAGCTGATGAATTAATTAGCACAGAACAGAAAAAAAAAACACATAAGAAACATATATACGTAGTTGCTGTAGTTGCAGACAACATCATTTTGCACCATCATGATTCTCACATGGCTCCTCTTTTCAGCAACCAACCCAATCCTCTCGCTATCTCGAACCACTTTCCTTGTCTCCTTATCAATACTGTTCACTTGCGTCTTTTATTTCTCTCTCGATATTTTCTTTCTAACTCTCAGTCTCTCTCTCTCTCTCTCTCTATATATATATATGTAGGCACACAAATGAGGAAGGAATATGGATGCTCTGTGTCGACCCTACAAGCAACAGGCCGCACAAAGGCACAACCCAAGGAATATTGTGGTAAATCTGATTAAAGATATATATATAGCTGTCCTGGTGGTGTGTGTATATATATAGCTGTCATGGTGGTATATATAGTTTTGAATGATTTGGATAAGAGAACAGCAAGTGGTTGTTTTAGAAACATATTTGATTTTTATCACAAGTTGGCTTGATATGTCCCCTTCAAGAGGCTTTGATATGTGTTGTGTAGTTGTATCGCAGTTAGGGCTCAGCTGGGTTCCCATCATTCTCTACCCCTCCCAGCTCGACACTACAAGGGGCCACCCACCTTTCCTTGTGCAACACTTTCTCTGCTACTACGTCCTCCAATTACACGGCACAACAAAACATGCATTTTCCTCTATATATCCCTCCCTTCACCTTTTTTTGGTCGAGATTATATCTGTCATTCCACTGGAAATACACTGTCGAGATTTCCTCTCTCTCTCTCTCTGGGGATAGCTTTTTATAATGTTCCTCCTTCCTCCTTTTTCTCAGGTCCCACTTCGCCTCAACTTGTCACAAGCTCAAGCAACCATATGTATGTGCGCTTGCTTGCTTCAAACTTGTAACAATTATATTTTGAACTTGTCGCTCATGCATAGACAACGAGTTCTGTGGTCATTATTCGAGTGTATACGTCTTTAAACATGACAACATCACACACATGTACAGAGAATAATTATACAACTTGCTCTAACAATAGTAGAAAAATGTTTATTAATATCGCATTTAGAGAATAAGATCTAAAAAATATTGCCGTTCACATTTTTGTAACTACGGACATATATTTTAAATCATTTAGATCGCACCTCTATTAGTTCTTTTTAGATGCGGTCTAAAAAAATAGTCTTTTAGACTGCATCTAAAGAGGCGGTTTAAAATGGAATCTTTTAGACCGTGCTAAAGTATGAGGTTTAAAAGAGAGCACCTATTAAAGAGAGAGCAGCGGCTAACCAAATCGAAAAAAAACGCCTTTGCAAGCGAGGGATGGAAGCTGCCCTCAACATCGATCTCGCCATGAAGGAACCGAGAAGTTCTGCTACTAAAGAAGATAGGTCCACTAAGAAGGTAAAGATAAGAGATAAGGACCCAGATGTGAGCATGGATGATTGTCGAGACATGGAGAGCGCACATCAACGGATAAACGAGCAACAGATTCTGATAAGTGAAAGCTCCCATGAGGCTGTGAGAAGTGATGAGCTGCAGTCAGTCACACAGCCATCTGATAATCTAGCCCTCACTAACCCTATGCAGGAGGACACCCCTTTAGAACACGTTCCAAACCAAGCAACCTCTTTCAAGGATAAGCTATTGGGCCATAAGTCTGCAGGCTCCAAGTTCACAGCCAATACACCAGATGACCTAACTATCGAAAATGGTTATGTAGAGGTTAGCTTAGAGGGACTCATCCCCTCCATTACCTTCTCAGAAAGGATTCAAAACCTCATGTCCCAATGCATGAGGTATGCAGTTATAGTCAAACTACTTGGACGATTCATCCGACAAGACCTCCTGCACTCCAAGATCAGCGCTTTGTGGAAGCCATCGGGGGACTTCAAGTTAATGGAGCTGGAAGGAGGATGTTATATGGTGAAAATGGAGAACGCTGAGGATTACCAGAATGCAATGCTAGGAGGCCCATGGGTCGTTCTAGGACACTATTTAACAGTGCATCCTTGGGAGCCAAGCCTATCACCTACCAACTTGGAAATCAAACAGGTTTTTGGATGGGTTAGGCTTTCTGGTCTTCCTTACCATTACTATCACAAAAGCATATTAAGAGCTATTGGAGAAGTCATCGGGCAGGTTGTGAGAATAGATTACAATACGGAAGGTTTTGACAAAGCTAGGTTCGCGAGACTAGCCGTAAAGCTTGATCTGACCAAGCCTCTAGTATCGCGGATTAAGCTAGATGACATAACCCAATCTGTCGAATACGAAGGCCTCCCCACTATCTGTTATAGCTGCGGGCGTTATGGTCACCTGGAGGAAGCTTGCACTCTTCAAGTCCAGCAGCCTATGGCTTCTCAAACTCCAGTAGTTCCTACGACAGAGGACCTCCAATCTCCGGTAGACCCACTTAGCAATGAACATGTTGCAAAGGCACGTGAGGAACGGCTTTTTGGGGAATGGATGAAGGTCAAACCTCGCAGTGGCAGCTTTTCCAGAGCTACCAGGAATGAGGGTCAAGGTGTTTTCCATTCTAATGTAAGCGGCGGTAACAGGTTTAACCCTCTGGCTTCTCTGGACAGCACTGTCGAGCATGAACAAGGAAAACCTCGTACTGGGGTTGTCGAGCAGCATAGCTATGCCAACACGAGAGGAATCTACACGAAGGCTACTAGGAAAGAATCTAAGGCGAAGTTGGTAGCTAACAATGACAAAGCAGCTACCTCGATTACAGATGCAATCAAAACAAAAGCATCCACTACTGCTACTCACTCTGTTTTTGTCTCTCCTGCTTACATAAAGACATGCCAATCCACATCATTAGGCCCTGGGCACTCTGCGGTCGTTTTGACTAGGCCAAGTGAGGGTGGTGGCACGCCCACAAATGGAATTGGGCCCCTGTCACCAAGGCCCAATGGCTCACGATGGATAGCGAAGACAGATTTCCCTTTGAAACCTCCAGATCGGGCCAAACTTAAGAAAGGCCTTCATGTAAGCCCCAATATTCGATTTAAAGTATCCAAACTCAGAACGAAGGAGGCTCTTGGTGCAACTTCTGAGGAGCTGTCCAGAGAGATAGCTGAAGCTCTGGGGCACAACGTAGACTCAGATGATGATATAGCATTTGCTGAAGCTAATGAGCTTGCTTTTGGAGATGATTATGCCTCAGAAAATTCTGAGAGAGAACATTAGCTTAGAAAAACTCTGATCGTTAAAAATGAGGAAACCTTGGCACCACGTTGGATCAATGGGGCCCTTGTACTCGATGATCACACCAAGCAGGCCCTAGGACTTTATGCTCTTATCCCGCCTGATTAAGCCCTCCTTTTCTTATAGCTCTATGTAGTCCCGCTGTTTGTTTTTTCCTTTCTTTTCTTGTCTTGTTTGTTACCGCTTTGTAATCTATCCTCTTATTAATAAAGTCCTTTCTTCACTCAAAAAAAAAAAGAGAGCACCTATTTGTGTGGTTTAAAGGCTTTGAATTTCCAATTTGAGGGAGTGTTTGGCATAGCGATAGGTGAATCCAAAAGAACGGTGGGCCTGGCTTCAAGCGTTTGGCAAAGGGTTTGTGGAGAAGGCATTCTCCGATAAAAGCGACTTCTGAGTAAAATGAAGATAGCGACGCTTCTGGATCATGGTAGGCATTTTATTTACTGTTGGAGCATTAAATCATCAAGGGAAAGCTTTCACGCAAAAATCTTCCAGCTCTAGTTATTCCTCCTTCAAAGCTCACGTGTGTGTTGGAGATCTGAAAGCTCTCATGCAAAAAGCTTCACAGCTCCCGCGATCTTCTTTTTGGTAGGTGCAGATCTAAAAGCTTGGCCAAGTAATTGTCCTCCATCAACTCTCTCCTGCGATATTCTTCCAGCTCGGGTAGGTGCAGATTTGAAAGCTATCGCAAGTAATTGTCCTCCTTCGAAGCTCCTGTGATCTTCTTCCAGCTCTGGTAGTTGCACATCTGAAAGCTGTCAAAGGCACCGTCGCGTTTTTCACCGCTGTCGAAGGCAGGGATTTTGGTCTGATGGTTATTGTGATGCATATTTGGCGTCGAATTATGGGGTTCCTATCGCCGTTGCATATTTTGATTTGTTGTTATATATGTAGTTGGTCTGTGCTTCATAGCTTTCCCTTGAGAAAATTTTTCGCCTGTGTTGCATATGAATTTCGAAGGTCTTTCCGTCAGTGCTTCAGAGTTTTCCTGGGCTTCATAGTTTAGTATGTGCTTCAGAATTTTGAAGAATGCCATACAAAATTCACATGTGTGCTTTATAGTTAGTATGTGCTTTCTAGTATTGACTCCTTTGCTATTAGTAATTGTATTTTGTGAAACTTCATTTGGGCTACAAAATATAAAATTGCTGCAATTTCATATGCTAATCAATTTGTAATGTTATATTATTAGCTAGGTTAAAGAAGTAATTTTTAGCGATATTTTTGCTTTAAGTTTTTATCATTCTCTTACTTTTTATAATTGATGTTTAAAATTCTAGTCATTATTTTTTTGACTTATTGCACTTGTGTTAGAATGACAAATAATAACAAAGGTAAAGAAAAAATGAAACCGGCGTGGTATGAAAGATTCACACAAGTCTTCATTAATGGATTTTAAAATCCCAATAATTACTTTTTTCTCAAAATTATTACAAATAGTTAAAAAAATATATATATGTGAATGTATGACATTTAATAATATTCATGTCTTTTTACGTAATTTAGCAATAAAAATCACATATTCAACTTTTATCTAAACGCTCCCTCCTTTTAAAAAAAAATAACTTCTCCAACTCTTAAATGTTTTCAGCGCGATAACTTCTTCCGCAATTGTAAAAAAAATTTGGTTATCTTCTTCCCAACCTTTGCTGCCCTCATCAATGCCTTCCTCACCATCGCCACCCCCATCTTCCTCCTATCAAACGCCTTGGTGGTCTCACATCCACACGCATCCATCCCGGATCATCATCTTTTAGAGGTGAAGAAGACAATTCACAAAATAGGAAGGAAGGTGACATTGGGATGAGAGCCAGGAAGCCGAGAGTTCTATGCCTTCATGGCTTTAGAATGAGGGCCAAAATTCTCTAGGAACATATATAAAAGTGGTCGGAATCCCTTCTCCAGAAGCAGGCTCTCGTTTACGCTGCCGCGGCAAATCCAACGTCGAAGGTATCTTTGATGGCAGAGCACGATCCCTTTGATGGTCTTCTCGGTTTCTCTTAGGTAATTATTTCTTTTCTGAACATTGAATAGCACGATCTTTGCTGAACTCGGAACAGAACAGGATGATCTTCTCGGTTTCTCGGTGTTTCCACTCACCGAAGGCCTCAAGGCTTCGTTTGTTCTATCTCCTCCCTTTCCAATCAACCTTTGGTGTTCGTGATTGGAGCTGCTCGCCCGGCGATGCTTTGGATCCATCGAATATATTGGCATCACTGAGTGAATACTCTTCTTTTATTCTCACATGCTCTCTAATTTCTAATAGATTCTCTCATTTCCTTGATTGTTTCGATTTTTCATTGCATAGATGTTTTCGGCGTTGTATGGTTGTCTTGTCGAGGGCAAAAGTCATGCACCCTTTAGGATTTTAACTTGTCTTTTACTTGGATGATGCCTAATTTTCACATGGACGTGAGTGGTAGACACCTGAAGTATTTGGTGGGAAGCTTGAATAAAGAAGGAAAAACTTCAATAAAAGGAAACTTTTATTTGAAACTAAGAAGATGAAATACATTAACTCTTGTATTTCTCTCATACACTTAAATTCTTCACTTATACACATTTTGCTTTATTCTCTCAAGTCACTCAATTAACTCAATTCTCAATTCTACCACCTCTCTCAACTCTTAATTCTACACAAACTCACCACACACCACCTATTTATACTCTTCCACCTTCATACCAACGGTGGAGGTCAATTTTATTCTGCGGTTTACATTTGGCATCTAGAAAATTCTATACAAAAATATCATACACATTCTAGAACTTTCTACGCTATTCTAGAATGAACTCCAAGCCACTAGAACGCTCTATAAGTTTCCACGTCCTTCCAAAACCTTCCATAACTTTTCAGAACCTTCCAGAGATTTCTATAACATTCTAGAACCTTCTAGGGGCTTCCACAATATTTCAGAACCTTCCAGGGGCTTCCACAATATTCCAAATCCTTCCTGATGCTTCCAAAACATTCTAGAACCTTCTAGTGTATTCCAGAACATTCCGGAGAGAGAGAGTTGTTGATTATTTAATACTCCCATCAACAACTACTCTCCCGATCTTTTGTCACTCCGTATTGCTTCATAAAAGCTTCAACCTTTGCTAACCCAAGTGATTTAGTGAACAAGTCTGCTACTTGATCTTTAGTGTTGATGGATTGCATCTCTATTTCTCCTCGTAGCACCTTCTCTCTAATATAATGGTAGTGTACCTCTATATGTTTTGTGCATGCAAGAAACATCGGGTTTTCCGCAAGTCGAATGGTAGACTGATTTTCACGGTGTAACTTTACTTGATAATTTGTTTCTTGATTCAAATCTCCCATCAACTGCATCAACCAACTGCTTTCTTGTACTGCCATTGCTGCAGCTCTATACTCCACTTCAGTACTTGATAGTGATACCGTTGGTTGCCTTTTATTCATATATGAGATAGCTCCAGATCCAAGGCTAAAGACATACCCGGTAGTTGAGCGCCTTGTGTCACAGTCTCCGGTATAATTAGCATCACAGTATCCTTGCAATCTGCATGCAACTCCTTTCTTGTATAAAATGCCATAGTCAATAGTACCTTTGACGTACCTTAATATCCATCGCACTCCTTCTAGATGTGGTTTTCTTGGTTGCTGCATGAACCAACTAATTACTCCAACTGTATAAGCTATGTCAGGCTTTGTTAGAGTGAGGTAGATAAGACTACCTACTAGCTGTCTATACATGGTTACATCTTCTAGTATTTTGCCTTTCTCTGAGCATAGTTTCATGTTAGGCTTTAGCGAAGTTGAGATGGGCTTACATTCAAGCATGCCAAACTTCTGCAGCAAGTCTCCTGCATATTTATGCTAGTACAAGAATATTCCTTCCTCGGTGTAATCTACTTCAAGGCCCAAGAAATGTCTTAGCTCACCAAGTTCCTTTATTTGGAATCGTACGGATAGATTATCTCTTGTTCGTACAATCTCTTCGTTGTCATCTTCGGTGATAATCAAATCATCTACATAAACTCTTGTATTTTTCTCACACACTCAAGTTTCTCACTTACATACACTTTGCTTTATTCTCTCAACTCACTCTATTCTCTCAATTCTCAATTCTATCACTTATCTCAACTCTTAATTCTAAACAAACTCACACAAGCACACCACCTATTTATACTCTTCTATCTCCATAACGAACGGTGGAGATTGATTTGATTCTACGGTTTACATTTGGCATCTAGAAAATTATATACAAACCTAGAAATATCATACACATTCTAGTACTTTCTACGCTATTCTAGAATGAACTCCAAGCCACTAGAACGCTCTATAAGTTTCCACGTCCTTCCAAAACCTTCCATAAAGTTTCAGAACCTTCCAAAGGTTTGTATAACACTCTATAACCTTCTAGGGGCTTCCACAATATTTCAGAACCTTCCAGAGGCTTCTACAATATTCCAGATGCTTTCACAACATTCTAAAATCTTCCAGTGTATTCTAGAACATTCTAGAGAGAGTTGTTGATTATTTAATAATTTTTGGGTCAGAAGTGCATCTTCGTTGCACACCTCCTCCGCTGCCATTGGCTGAAAAAGTATCCAAGAACTACGATATTTCACTAGAGGTAGGGGTGGGAACAGGCCAGACGGCCTGTCAGGGGCCTGTGGCCTAGCCTGTAAAAGCCTGTACAGGCCAGGCTTTTACAGGCCCAGGCCGCCTGAGTGGCCTGTTTTCTTAAACAGGCCCAGGCCCAGGCCGCCTGTTTGGCCTGTCAAGCCTGTCAGGCCGGCCTGCTTTTTTTTTTTAATTTTTAAATATTTTATATATTAACCTCATACACCGTTCAAAGCACCTCTCCCTCCCCAACTCACTCTGTGCGCTGCTTGTTTGCCCTATTTGCTTGATTGCTTCCAGAATCCAACGCCTCTCTTGTCTATTCACTCAATCGCTTATCTCTTCTACTCATCGGAAGTGTTCGGTTCAGGTGCGCTCTTTCTTCGCTCGACTTTATTCCTCTAGTCTTCTTTATTTCATATTTCCCTTCTGTCTTGTTGTTACCTGTAATGATCTAGCGAGGTAAACAAAAGATGACAACGACTCCGATGAGGGCTACGATGGATGACTCTGGTGAGGGAATGAGGGCAATACCGTCCCCTCTCGTCTTCGTTCAAGATTCTATTAATGAGTTTCGTTTTTTGCTTCTCTTGTTCTAGTGCTAGCTTCTTCAATTGTAAATTCTTATTCTTCTT
This sequence comes from Vachellia pachyceras, assembly GCA_025593235.1. NCBI lineage: Eukaryota > Viridiplantae > Streptophyta > Magnoliopsida > Fabales > Fabaceae > Vachellia > Vachellia pachyceras. Next base: position 31,944 of record JANTPZ010083598.1, read on the forward strand.
CTATTTGTTTAGTTTTTGCCTATCCCATCTATTTGTTTGTTCCATCTTCACTACTTTTGTGAATCTGATTGGGATATTTCGAACCACTTTTGACTGATTGGGGTTGAATTTTTTCCCCTTTCCTCTCATTTCATCTCCTTTGATTTGTCTGCTATGGATTTTTTTTATTGCTCCATCATTTTTAAGCTTTATTATGGGTTATTATCCTTTTGTTTTTGGGTTTGATTTTATTGTATTTTGTTGTTTGTAAGTTTTCTGGTGAGGGTTTCCGAGGAAGAGAGGAATGGAGAGAGGTTTGATTCTATCGTTTGCTTCCTTGCAGACTCACCGTCGCTGTTAATCCGTCACTGGTCTCCATTCTCCAATTCCCACCATCGGGCTGAACTCCATGGAAGAGGCTGAGAGAAACCTCTAAGGTGCTGTTCTCTAATCTATTTTATTGGTCTTTCTATGCTTTGGTGGGAATAAGTCACTGATGCTATGATATTTGCTCTAAGAGCATGGTTGTTCAATTAATGGTGTTTTTATTGTGAGTGATTGTCTTCCTGGCCCTTTTCATGTCTATGTTTAGTCCATAAAGATTTGCTCGGTAATTCGTCAATGGGTTAATAGTTTAGCTAGTATTTTTTTTATCTTTTTGCTGATTTTATAGAACGTTTGTCTTATAAAATATCAGCTTACTGTAGAATAGCGTTGCTCCTTATAATCTTATAACTAGATTATCGATGTATTGTAAAAGGATGTCATCTTATCATATGATCTGCTGTAAAGGATGAGACATTCTTACGGAAAGATTTACTCTTTTTCTTGTGTCTAAACTCTGAAGGAGTTGCCTATTAGAATTGCATGTAAAACCCTATCAGTTTGCTGGTTTACTTTTTGTACTGCTGTTATTCCTTGGGTAACAGCGTATTTTAATTGTGTTTTAGATCGGATTTCCTAATTTAAAATATATTCTGTTGTGTTGTTATTCACATTTCACAATCTACTCTATGATTTTGTCTGTTGCTTGTCAATTGTCATGATTACTTAGATTGTTAAATCAAATCTGACTGTAACTAGGGAATTCTAGTAATTAAGGTGCATTGGCATAACCATAAGGATGGATTGTTTATTCCATATTGTGACATTTTGTGATGATTAGTTGACAGATTCATATGTTCATTGTTCTATTTCTGGATGTCACTACCCCTGAGAATGTTTTGAATGTTATGTAATGGTTCTATATAGTTATTTTATACATGGAGAAAAACTATTTTCTCATTTGTGCAACCATGGCCATTCATAATTTTTTGTTAATGTATTTTTGCAATTTATACTCATAATTGTTTCTTCAATTACAAACTG
>JANTPZ010083599.1:0-10785 GCA_025593235.1 Vachellia pachyceras
ACGCGCCAGTTCTTTTCAACATAGCTATTTCTTTTCAACTTTCCCAAATATGTATCTCCATATGCAGGGTCAAAGCCTCAGTGATTTCCTGTTCAATGTTATTTTTCTCGATTTTTGTTTGCGTGATTAGTTTTAGTTTTCTGCTGTCATAACTGTTTGGTTTCATTCTTGGATGTAGCTGTGTTGTTGTCCTTTAAGGTTTGAGGCTCCTTAGATTTCTTAACAAATGCTTTGATTGGTTGTCAAGGGCATTCATTGGATAAATAAGCTGTTTAGCCATGGAGATGACATGCCTGGTCGTAGATGAGGATGGAATCTCACCAAAATCAAATCTCTATCGAATACAACTTGAATTAGGGGAACGGGGCTGTTGCATAGCATTCCTTGGATTCGGAAATTATAATCATGTTCATTGCGGCCTGGCACGCGTTTAGTTTTTTATATAATTAAAAATAATTATTAGGCGCTATGTTCTTTCAATTCAAGTGATTTTGGGTTTAAAAAGTTGTCATTGCTTTGGCATAGCTGAGTGTTCTTAGTCAGGTGTTGTGAAGCTGTGGGGATCAGAGGTCAGTGATGAACCCAGAGCTTGCCATATGAGGGTGAAAAAGTGAAAACTAAGTAAAATTTGTGTGTTTTGTTTTTTGTTTTTGAAAGGGGGGGGGGGCGTGGTCAATGTTTATTTTTTAACAAAGTTGTGAAGTATAGTGCTTGGCCAGTTGCCCCAGTGGGATATGTCCTTGTCAGATGTCTCTGCTTTATAACTCGTGACATGAAAGTGCATGTTGAGGTGGAGGTCACTTTGGATGTCCTATTACATATAGTCATAGTGTCAATATGTTGATGAAGATTACTAAGCACATAAACACGCACATGCTATACTATTTGGGGCCAGTTTATGGACTTGAAGTACATAATAAACTATTTAATTATCAGAAAAGACATGGGGCACCGGCAAGCAATGTATATGAGGTTCACACAAACGCAAATGTATATCAGTTAACTTGACAGATAACTGGCTTATCAGATGCCTTCTCATCTGAAGTGATTGGTTGGCCACGTTTATCGATAGAATTCTTTAATTTACTGTTTTCCATTTTGCAGGTTTCATCATGATAGTTCACTATCATTGGCAATTTACGTTCTTGATGAGCTTATCAAGGTTGGTATTAGAAATGGGAAGTTGTGCTAAGATTTCATTTTTTAATCTCTGGATATAATTTGTTAGCTTTGTATCTTAGGTTTTGAGCAAACAATTTCTTTGGGTTTGCAGGAGCTGAGGACAAGATCATGCCCTGTGGTATTTGCATCTTTTTCCGCTGGGTCAAAAGCTTGTCTGTACAAGGCAGTTCAGGTAATTTCAGTCACCTATTCTTATCTTTGGTTTAGAGAATTTAGTGGTTGGAAGTTTGTATATTCTGCTGGATTGGAAATGCTCATTCTTATAGCTTTACATGCAAATGCAGCTTATTGAGGGAAAATGTGAAGGTCAGCTCTGCCTGGTAATGCATTTTCCTAGTTCATAACTGGGTTTTTGTATCCTTTTCTCGTTCCTATATTTTCCTTGGTTAATGATGTCTTCTACCTTTTTACTATCTACATTTTATTAATTATTGTTTTATCATGTGAAGCATAACTTTCAACTGCTCAGGAACTTTGTTTCTGGACACATCTATGATTCTGGCCCACTAGATGTTACAAGTGATTTTGGCATCCGCTTTGCTCTACACCCAGCGATTGTAAAAGTGCCAGGACCATCAAAGGTTGTTTCCTGGATGGCAAAATGTGTGGCTTCTGGTTTTGATGCTTTATACCTAACCAGGTTTGAATCCCTAGCTGCTCAACATTGGCAAGCTTTGTATTCTTCTATTGTAAGTCTCTATTCTGCCCCAGCTGAAGATTATTTTTGGGTATGATTTTATTGTTTTAATTCATTCTATTTTTCGTTTTCCTCTTCAGAATTTTGGAGCTCCATTTCTCATTTTCTGTTCAGAGAAAGATGACATTGTGCCATTCCAAAGTATCCATACTTTTGCACAACGATTACAAGATCTTGGTGGAGATGTTAACCTTGTAAAACTGAGCAGCTCTTCTCACATAGGTTTGTCTGTTACTTTTTTGTTGTTATATTCACTTTCATGCATTGCTACCAAAAAGTTATTGATTGTGATGCTGACTTTAAGTGTTGGTTTTGATTCAAATGATTTGCAAGCATTCTTGAAGCTTAAGTTTATAGTCTTCATCTTGTTCTATCGTATGTTGGCAAAAACTCTTCCTTAGTTTGTAAATAAACCAGTGTAAGCACTTGATAACACCATTAATTTTTCTGTTGTTCCAGGTCATTACAAGCATCATCCTATCCAATACAGAGGTGCTGTGACCCATTTGTTAGAGAAGGCAACCTCGATTTATTCTCATAAAATGACAGAAAGGGAGAGAACTGGATTGGAAAACATGCATGACGAGATCTCTGAGTTAATCTGTGACCTACAGAAGGCAGCAATCCATTCAAATCGGAGCCTTAGAAGAGTTGCATCAGAGCCAAGTGATCATTTCGTTTTGCCAAGTTCCGCAGCATATCATGGCAGTAGAGATTCTGGCACTAAGCAGGATGAACAGAAAGGAAAATCTATTTGCCTGCCCAGTCCCCCAAGCATCAATGCTCACAGTGTCCTTGGCCAATTTCTTTTCGATGTTTGTGTTCCTAAGAACATTGAGGAGTGGGATGTTAAATCTTCAGGGACCATAAATGGGAGGCCCTTTGCATCATCATCTGCTCGTGGGCACTCACCCTTCAGCGCCGTCAGGTGTATCCGTCGCTCCAGATTATGAAACCGTTTTCTTGTCTAACTCGAGGAGATACTAGACAACAAACTTAATTGCAAGATTATGGTACATTAGATTTCCTGCAAGAACTTGACTACAGTATGACCTTTCTGCTGAGTAACTGAAATGTTTCATATAAATGGAGGTTGCATGGCAAGAACCCCACTCATGGATGTCAATTAGTGATCATCTAATTGCTTGATGCAGGAGTGAGTGAAGGAGATGCTTGCATGGAAGATGTTTTGTATGTACATAGATATTTTAGCGCTAGGGGCCACTTTGGTTGTAGTAATCTTAATCAAAACAAGTGAGTTTTGCGGCTTAAATTGAGCCTAGAAAATAAGCCCCCAATATCCATGACTCAGATGAATACTGTATCTTATGAGAATCTTTATATTGCATATAGATTAGACGTGTGAATATATATTGAGGTTAACGAGATTTGACTTGTGAGGTTGGAAACGTGTAGATAAGATGGGTCTAAAGAGAAAATAAAGGACAAAAGAAGCTGCTTGCCAGTTATATTTGTCTATGCTGCTGCTGTTTGCAGGATGCTAATCACAGCTGAGAGGAGTTAATTTGAGTATTAGACCTAATCGGGTCACTTGTGAAAAACAGAACATTTGATTCGGAATTAGTACGGATGTATGTATTGATGATACGTTAAATGCAAGCAGAAAATGCTTCATGCGCGTTCCCCCCCCCCCCTCTCTCTCATATTTACTCCATGGCCACAGAGCTCCACAACGATGCCTGCACAGAGGACGTGGTAATTACAGCTCCACGAAGGGCCAAAAGCAGATCGGATCTCCTTACGTAGGAAGGAGCTTTTCCCTTGGAAGGCATTCATGTCATGACCAACCCCTCAGCCGAATGGATGAAATCCTCCTCCCAGAATACATTCTCCCTCCCCAACATGCATTCATCAGCCCCAAATGCTTTCCAAACGACCTGAGAAACAAATTGATTACAGATTATTCCTGACTTCAAATCTCAAAAAATCGAATACATTACCCCATAAAAAATATTTATACAATAAGTAAATATAAATAAAAGAAAAAATATTATGTGCATAAAATTTTAAATTTAATCAACATCAAAATAATACTTATATCAATAATTAATTATCAATCAGTTCACTAGAAATTTATAATAAGTTATTCACATATATTAAATTAAATTAAATAAATTATTTATTTTTTAAACGTCAACGAACGAGGCTCAATCATCAAGTCACGAATCAAATGAAATACATGTCCTTCGTCGTCTTGTCCCATTTTCTGATTTTCATCTAATGTCCGAAAAGAGAAATGATAAATATGACAGACCCACTAAATAAGAGTGTTTGAAACCGTGGATCCGTTTGAGAACGTGTTAGAGAAGTACTTTTATACAAGTTGAGGTAAATATGTGGATGAAATTATTTTGTTTTACATAGAAACACTGTTGAGTTCTAAACAAGCTCAGTTTTTAGAGAATAATGATTTTAAATAATAGATTTTATAAAAAAATGATTTTAAAAAATGAAAGGATTTAGGTAATTGTTATCAAAGTAATTTTTTATGTGAAAGTACCAAAAATGATATAAAGTAATGTAATAATGATATTAAGACAATCTATTTTTTATTTTTGTTTAAAGTATAAATACCATGCAAGTATATCAAAATCAATGTATTATTAAGAAGAAAATGTGAATAAACTTTATAAGAATAATTTAAATTAAATTTACCAATGATGCCACATCATATGCTTCTCTCCCAGCAGACTCAAACTGATCTCATAATCTGCTATACCGGTTCAGTCTCATTGGTTTCAATAAATTAATTTACCCTCCTAATGAGTTAATAGTTGTGGATGATAAATACATTACATGAGCATAATCTTTGTTAACTGGGTAATGGATTCATTATTCCCAAAATAACTCGAACATCAGTAACTTGTGGAACTTTAATTAATACTTTAAAACCTAGGTTTTAAAGTAGGGCTCGTTTGGCAGCCCAATTACAAAACTTAAATTTTGAAATCTAGGTTTTCCCTTTCATACTTTTTCTTCTTTTCTCTTTCATACTTTTTATTTCTTTCTCTTTCTTACTTTCCTCTTTCCTACCCACTTTTTTACCTCGGAATCCGTAAAAGCTATAACTTCCCAAACATAAATCACTTTTCAAAACCTAGGTTTTACTTCGAAATCTGTGAAACCTAGATTTCAAAATAGCTTTCAAACAAGCTCTAAAATAAACATCCTCAACAAGCTTGCTGGTGCTTTGAAACCTTTGCCATCACCAAATAAGCCTTCCCCTTTAAGTATTTCATTTGTCTTCTTCACTTTTTCCTCAGAAACTCATGTGAGCTTTGTTGAGTCTGGTTTTTTTGTCGTTACAGGTGAAGCCTAGGTTGACGTGTCAACCTGTGAACCAGTGGCGGACTCAAGACCTGGTTCAGAGCTTTAAGATAAGTATGATTTATTCTTAATATATTTTGAGAAGAGTTTGATTAAAAATTTAGTGGGTTCAAAATTAGCAAATGAATGAATGTAAAGTAAATCACAAAATACTAATATATACCTAATTTTTTTGAAATAAGAGGTACGGCTGAATCCGCTCCCATACAAGTAGGTCAGCTGTGAACCCTTCTTCGGCTCCAGTAAGAAGGTCTAGCCGCGTAGCCAACTTACCTTCTCCAAACTACAAGGAAGTTAGTCTTCAATCATCTGCTCCTTCTTTAATGTCTTCATGCTTGTCAAATATCTGAGTTTTTTTTATAGGGACTGCTTTTTGGTTCTTGCAAGGACCCCATTCAACCTATGGTGAGACCAAGAAGGTGAGCTCTCAAGTTTGATGCTTGTCACTTGTTTTCGATTCCTTTTGAGATGAAATTTTCATAAGGGAAAATGACTTGTAGGTCCTATCGGAGAAGGGACTTGCTGAATCGAGTTTATGCTTCAGATGGAGTTAGGCAATATGCAATTAATAGAGCTGAAGAACTTCTCTCTGGTTCAGATTCTAAATACCCATGCTTCGTCAAACCTATGCTCCAATCACATGTCACTGGAGGATTTTGGCTAGCAAGTGAAAGGAAATACTCTGTTTTTTTCGTTGATGGCAAGTTCTTGAGATAACAAGAAATGCCCTTTCGAGTTTTTCTTGCTTGTTCTGCCTTGAACAGGGCCTTCCGATTCATTTCTCCAAAACCCATCTTCCTCACCACGACGAGAAAATAACTCTAAAATAGATGAGGATGGGAAGTGAACGAGTCTCCTACCAAATACCTTGCTGATAAAACTGGTCTTAGTGGTGGTTGGCGAGGTTTCTCAATTGATCATGAACTAGTTGATGGGATGCACTGGTGTTTCACCCGATCAAATATATGTTAATTCGATGGAAAAATAAGTTGATGATTGATGCACAAAGAGTCAGTTGATGTTAATTTCTTAAAAGTATACTTTTATTCATATGTGTTTGTGTTAGATTTCATTTTAGTCATTTAAATTTAAAAAATGCATTTTTAATTTTTCAAACTTAACACCGTTAGTTTCTCTTAATCAAAATTGCTGACTTATCAAATCAAATTTAATTGACGACTGTGTAATAAAATGTTGACAAAACATACTCACATTTTAATTTTAATTTTAATTTAATAATGTAATAAATTTGATATTTTAAATTGTATAAAATAAAAAAATTTAAAATAACAACGTTAAGTTTAATGAGTCGGCAATTTTTGTTAAAAAAGTCTAACAGTATTAAGTTTGATAGACTAAAAGTGCACTTTTTAAACTTAAAGGACTAAAGTAAAACTTGATGTAAATATAAAAGACTAAGAGTATATTTTAACTATTTTTTTAATTAACTGTAATTTAATTTTTATGTGATTCAATACAACTCATTTTTTAGAGTTCTCTTTTGTCTGTAATTCAGCTCTTTAATTTTAATTTAGTGTAATTAGGTTGATCTATATTATTTTAATCATTTTACAATTTAGCATATAGATATTAATTATGTATGACTTTATTTAAAAAAAAAATAGGTTGCAGTACTTGTAAAGTCATTTTCTCCCTGACCTCATTTGTAGCTATTTCTAATTTTTTAAAAAACATTCAAAACAATTTATAACATTGACAAGATGATTAATTTATAATTATTATGCGTTAATTTTTTTAAATACTAAGATTTAAAAATTAAATCTAAATAAATCAGTCAAATCGACAACAAAATAGCTTTATTCCAAAATAAAAACTGGAGGAAAATAATTTGAATTTTTACCGCCAATATATCAGATCCCGCCAATTCACATTGCGCATCCATGTCGTTTAGCTAAACGTCACCGTTTGGTCCTTCTCTTTCCAGCTGCTATCCAATCCCGAGTCTCTTCTCCTCCTCCTCCTCTCCCCCGCCGGCACCGCATTCCATTGATCGATTCGGAGTCACTATACATCAACCATTGTCTCCCAATGGCGGGAGACGCCATTGATGGAATCACGGATTACAGTAAAACGGAGCGCTTGGTTCTCCTCATTGACCTTAACCCAGTTCTTCATCTTGAGGATCCCACTCCTTACATCAATTCCCTTCTCGCATCCACGAAAATCCTTCTTACCTTCCCTTCTCTCTCGTCTTCTCTCTTCTGCTTTAAGCTTTTCTTTTCCTCACTCTCTCCCTTTCTTTCATCCTCTAAACTCCACTGTTTTGTCCCCAATCCCTCACTTTCTCTCTCATTCAGTGACTCCGCCTCTACCCTCCAATCCCTCTCACAGACCCTCAGTTCTCTGCCTCGTTTTTACAATCCATCAGATCCCTCTCCTTCCAGGGCCTCACATCTTGCTGCATCGGTGCAACAGATTGTGCACGACTATGCTTGGGACTCGGTAATGTGTGGTCCTCTACCGGATGCTGTTCTGAATTACCCAGTTGTTCGGTCGAATATGGTTGTTCTGTTTTCGCCTATTTGCAGATCATTGAAGTGCTTATCTGAATTTTTCGATGTGGAGCTAGGTCACGAGTCATTGAAAAATTCGGGTTCATTTTGTGAGAGATTCTTCGGGTTCTTCAGAAGTGTGAGTGGTGCATTTGGTTGTAGGGACATTCACTTTAGTTGGGTTGATGTAAAGTGTGAGTCTGAATGTTATGAGCGTAAGAATGAGAGCGATGAAACTAAACAGGTTTATAGTTTCTTTGAGAGTGGAATTAGAGCTTTGGGTTGGGGGTTATGTTCTGTGGATTCGGTAATACTTGGTTCCGCTCTTGTTCCTTTTGGTTTAATTTATCCGAAAATTGGAGTTTCATTGTGTTCTCTCGATATAAGTGATTGTTCCAGGAAACTCCTTGTGCAATTGAGTCTTCAGATCTTAGATGTAAGTAGGAATCCCATAGAATATAACTGTTGCGATCTTGAATTGATCAAATTAAGGTTCTTTGGTGAATATGATGATGTTGGGTTTAATCCAGAATTGATTAATCCGCCAAACGGAGGCTGTGAACACAAGGAAAATTCTTGGAAGCACTTTGGTAATGGAATTACAAAATTTAATATTAAGGCTGTGCAGAGGAATGCTGCTTTTGTTAAACTAAGGGATCGCATATCTGATTCCGTTCTTGTACGGGAAGTATTTGGTGAATCTAAGAAAAAGAGGAAGGGAATTTCAAAAGAATTCTTCGCAGATATGGTTCTTGAGATTCTTGCAATTGAATTTGGTTTCATGTGGCAGAGAAACTCTGTACCCATTTGGCAAATGCTCTTGAGTTTTCTTTATAATGAAGGTTGCTGGGCATTGGTGTCCCTTTCCAATAGTGACGGTGATTCATTTATGGGCATTCTAAGGCCTTTCACAATATCTTCTGCTCTCTTATCTCTATTAGACGATCCAGATATGGTTCTTGATTCTGCTGGAGAAAATATGGCTCAATATTTCAGGACATTGAATGCTGATGTTTGCAAGCCTCATATCAACTGCGAAAAGCAGAATAAACTATTGGATTCTCGAGATAAGAAGAGTGGTGCAGTGGTTGACGGTCATCAGAAAAAGAACATGATGGACAGGAATAACCTTCAAAACCTCACATGGAGCACCTTCTGGAAAGCAGCATATGATCAATTTGACATAGATTTGCATGAGGTTTACTATGCCGTGGAATGTAACAAGTCAAAAAGGTTGAAATTTTTAAAGTGCTGGATGAAACAGATGAAGAAACCTGACTGTCATGATCTAATTGTGTCTGAAACATCCAAGCCAAGTCAGCTAATTCCAGAAGACATTAACAATAGATTGACTGGATCACCTCAAGATGGTGGTGAACTGCCAATCTCCTCAGCAGAAGAGAACACCTTGACAGAGGCTTCAGGAGTACAGCCTGGTGCTGTGCTTGATACTGGGTCAGAAACATCTGAAGCATTTTTCAATACTCTTCACAACAAGATCCAGCAGGGAATTGAATCTCAAGAAGTAGACCTGCAGGCTTTGGCTGAGCGACTTGTGAACACATCTATCTACTGGCTATCAAAGAAGTTTGACAGAGAAACCATTTCTGAAAGTCAAAATTCTTCAAAATGCAATGATGCTCATGGTAACATGATTGCAGCTGAACTCTGCAAAATTTTGTTAATGGAGCCAAAGGAGCTAGTTACAAAGCATAAAAGCAGAAATCCACTGTCTCAGGCATCTGAGACAGGGCATACTTCACTCAGCACAGGACAAACAGTTAGAGAGTATCCTTTGAGAACATTTTGCGTAATTTGTACATGTATTGAGATGCAGTTTATGTTTCGTTGTTAGTATAGTTTTGGCTTCTTTTGTTTCCATGTTCTACCTTAATTAGCGCAAGATATGAACTGCAGATTTTGTTTCGGATGGAAATCTTACAATCTGATGTTGGAAGTAGAGTTGAAGAATCTAGCAAACAGAAGATGGTGAAGCAAATCTGCCTTCTTCTGGAGAATATTCAATGCCATATGGAAGGGGGATTCTTTGGTGATTGGAACCTCGATAATTATGTGGCAAAGATCATAAAAAGCAGGTACATGTTTGTCTCCCAAGGTTGATAGATTTTATAGATGTCCATTGATGCTTCTTTCCTAAAGTAATTCAATGTTTCTTAATGCAAGGACAAAATGACTTTAGCTTCTCTCTGGAGTTGGATTCATAGCTCAGGCTTGTCGTTTTGCACATTTATTCTAAAATATATCATGTCTGGTTGTTGCTCTGCTATGCTTTTGTGCCAACAGGATAAAGGGCCATTGGCAAAACATAACTAAAACATGACACACTAGTGGGAAATACCTTTTATCTTATCATTAATCGTCTTTAATTCACCCTCAATGTTGCAACTGAACTTCCGCCGTCTTCCAAATGAGCAAAAACGTTGCAACAATAAAAGTTAGTTGAAAATGCATAAAGTGGTGAAGGCAAAATGAAAATCCATTAGACATGCGATCTTGAAGAATTTGGAATTTCAGGTATTCTCATTTCCTTGGAGATGTGGTTCATGAAATCTACGACAAGATGGACCTATTGCTGTTTGCCGAAAAGGATGAAACCCCCAATCATTTTCTCATCAGCGAAGACAGCAACAAATCCTGGAATGGAAAGGCCGATAGAGATGAGATGGGTGAAAATCATGTAAGTAGCAGTGGTCCCATGTCGTCAGAAAATGAACCCTTTCAGCTCCTTAAGAATGCAAACGGAAGCCTCGAAAGAAATAAGCAACAGGAGGATCCAAAAATTGTGGAAGCCAAGAAGAAGAGAGAAAGAGCAAGGAGATTTTCATCTTTCACAAGTTGCATTCCTGATTTGCAGAAACTTTGGGCCCCAAAGCAGATGGCTGCAAAACTCAAGTCAGATTCTTTTAGAAAGCTGCCAACAAGGAATAAGCGGGAGAGGGCAAGCTATGACAGAGTATGCGAGACCCCATTGACAGGTAACAAACGTTCATCTTCATGGACAAGAAAGGTAGATGATGACCATTA